>JAXRJS010000102.1:0-77500 GCA_037127375.1 Dione juno
CCCGTACTCCTCCCAACCTCCTCCCGGAGCAGGGAAGGTCACTGACCTCTCGGACAGGTAAGCCCCGATGACGCGGCGCAGGTATGGAGGCACACGGTGATACATAAGTGCCTCCTTAATGCAAGGCCAGGGCAAGGAGTTGAAGGCGTTGGCGATGTCTAAAGACACCGCCATAACCCCGTCGCCCCTGGCAACCGCATCCTGCGCATAGGACTTCACCTCGAGTATGGCATCCACCGTCGAGCGCCCCCTGCGGAAGCCATACTGTAGGTCCGAGAGATCCGGACCTGTCCCCTCCAAATGGTGTTGTAGCCTTCTGGCTACAACACGCTCGAAGAGCTTGGCG
Organism: Dione juno; assembly: GCA_037127375.1. Taxonomy (NCBI): domain Eukaryota; kingdom Metazoa; phylum Arthropoda; class Insecta; order Lepidoptera; family Nymphalidae; genus Dione; species Dione juno. Next base: position 347 of record JAXRJS010000102.1, read on the forward strand.
ATCTCGCTCAAGAGCACGATGGGCCTGTAGGCGGAGGCTGAATCCGCCGGGCGACCCTCCTTCTTGATGAGGACTAGCCTGCCTGTCTTCCACCGCTGTGGAATTATGGCTTGAGCCAGACAGGCAGAGAATAGCCCTCGCACTCTAGGCCCCAGGGTGTCCAGGGCCAGAGTTAACGCCCGGCCGGGAACGCCGTCCAGGCCTGGGGCGGTGCTCTTGTGCCGAGATCGGCGAATAGCCTCTTCGAGCTCTTCCTCCTCGACCTGTGGTGTGACATTGTCCTCCTCTTCCTCACGCGCTGCAGGGCGGGCCATAGTTGGCGGTGTAAAATTGGCCCGCTGCGGGAACAGTGACGAGAGCACTCCTCGGAGAACGTCCGGTCGGAGTGTCTGCGTCAAAGGGGGAGCCCAAGCCCGTAGCTTACCGAGCACCATTCGGTAAGGCGTGCCGTACGGGTCTTGGTCTATTCCCGCAATCATCTGGTCGTGCGATTCCCCCTTCACACGACCGATTTCCTCCTGCAGCTGCGTTCTCGCCTCGACATAGACGCGGTACAAACGGTCTTCCTCCTGCGCCTCCTTTTGTACCCGTCTGCGATAGTGGCTGTACTGGCGTCTCGCGACAACGCAGACGTCGCGCAGTTGCGCGATCTCGCCCGACCACCAGTACACCTGTCGCCGCTGCGGGCGACGCCTGGAACGGGGCATTGACGCGTCACATATACGCGTCATCGCCCTCTGCGCCCAGGTGGCAGCGTCTTCTGCAGACGCCAAGCTCTGGGGCAGCCAGGCTTCCACTATCGCGGCCTCCTCCAACAACTGCCTGTCGAGACGACTCAATTGCCACCGCGGTCCGTACTCTCGCGAGATCGGACTGGGAGTTGGCGGCTCCGCTGGATGTGTGGAGATCTCGTACACGATGTAGAGGTGGTCCGAGAGAGTCTCCACATCTTCCAGCACTCGCCAACCCCGAACACGGCGTGCTAGGACCGGGCTCGCGAACGACACGTCCACGATAGACCCGCCCAGCCTTCGCACACACGTGTTGGTCGTCCCCCGGTTGAGGACTGACAAACCGGTGGCAATCACCCACTCCGACAATGTCACACCACGCACCTCCGTCGTTGCGGAGCCCCACACGCTGGATTTGGCGTTGAGGTCGCCTGCGACTAGCACCTCCGCCGGACGAAGTCGCTCTACTAATTCCCCCAATCGGATAAGGAATTCCTCGAACTCTGCTAGAGTTCGATTGGGGGAAAAGTAGACGCCGACTATGGCAAGATCGCCGACAAGTGCCGCAACGCATCCCGTACCTTTCTCGACTCGTGAGAAAGGCGCGGAGCCCGCGGCCACCTGGGTGATAAGAGCAACCACCCCGGTGTTGTCGGCGACCCAGTTGTCCCTGGCGGGCACGCTGTATGGCTCCGCAACAACCGCCAAATGTATCGACCACTGCGCCAGGCTTTGGACCAATAAGTCTTGGGCTCTGGCACAGTGGTTGATGTTCGCCTGCAGCACCTGGAGCGCCATTACTACTGCTCCATGTGCTGCAGCTCCTCGCCCTGTATAGGGGCTCTAGGTCGGCCTCGGTCTGCCCGCTCTGCCGCACCTTTCCCGCCACTTTGCCGCTTTCTTGTTTGGGCGCACACTTTGGCACAAGCTGCACCACCTGCCAGATGATGTGCAGGTCTATTTGCCTCCTCGCATATGGGACAGTGCGCAGGAGCCGAGCAGACATTCTGTTTATGCCCCGGCTTCCCACATCGGAAGCAATTTGTGCTTCTGTCTTTATTGCTGTTGCAGTTAGCTGCCACGTGTCCCACCTCGTGACAGCGGAAACAGCGGAGCACACGCGGCTGCAATAACTGCACCCGCGCCGAGACGAAGCCCACTAAAAGTCTTCCTCCGCTGACCTTTTTCGCTGCCATCACCGGGCAGCGAACCCAAGCTGTCCCTTGCCCATGCCGGTCTTGGCGAATCTCCCCCACCTTGACGGCCTCAGCCTCGCAGCCTCCCGCTCGGCTCACAGCCGTAGCTACATCCCCCGAAGATACTGAGTCATCGAGGCCACTCACCCTTAGCTCAGCACACCTGGTTGGCCTCGAGACCTGGACGACCTCTGCGCTTAATACACCTCGCAGTTTTTGTGCGAGGGCATCCGCCTTTTCGGTAGTATTGGCGCCTGGCAGTTCAAGCAGCCTCGCACCTGTGGAAGCGACCCTGTACCGGACGTCCTTGATACCCAGATCCTCAAGGACCACTTTCTCCTTGATCTGGGTGAGGACATCCTTGTACGTGACCTCTTTGTTTGCTGCGCCTGTCTGTAATTTTAACGAAATTACAGCCGATCTTGGCTGGCGCAGCTTGGGTGCCTTCGGCGCTGGTTTAGGCCGTGTCTCTGTCGGTTTCAGCGTCTTCTGAGGGGGAGCTTTCACCGTACGCCCCTTTTTGGTGACTACGTTCCACCCCTGCGTCATGTCGACCGGAGCAGGTGGAAGAGGCCGCGGCTCGGGGACTTGAGCCGTCTTTCCCTTGTCCTTGCCTTTACCCTTGGCCTTACCCTTGGCCGTGGCCTTTGGCCCATTGGTATGGGCTGGGTTTGCAGGAGGCATGAGCGTAGTCACTTGGGCTCCTGGTTTTTGACTCGCTGCCAGTGGCGGGCGCAACGCTTTCGCCGGGAGCAGCCTGTCTTCGATGGCCTCCAGGCGTGCACTCACCATGGTCCCTACCTGGACCATGATGTTTCGTGCCAGCTCATCGGGTACTGCTTGCTCTTGGGGTCTACGCCTTTGAGTTGTCGCTGGTCTTTCTATTGTCTGCGTGCGACTGTGATCAAGGTCAGCCCGTAAAAGACTGACCTCTCTCTGCAACTCTACCATGTTGCGCTCCAGTCTGATGTTGCGCGCACGCAGATTCAGTACCTCCTCATTTGTATTGCGCTGGGCAAGGACATCCACAGCTATTGCAATAGACTTCGCTGCTTCCTTCAGGGCCTTCGTGAAGGTACCTTTCAGATTACCAGATTTACTGGCGACCTTTTGGATGATCGCCAGACTATCAGTGACCTGGTTTTTAAGCTCCGAAGTAAGCTTTGTCTCCTCCAGGTCTAACTCCGACAGACAGGACATGCTCGAAAAAATCGAGTTTGCCCTGCTTTGAACGGCTAGGGTCGCTTCTGCCACTTGCTCCTCTGACCTTGGCCGTCGTTCTTCGTTCAGCGCCTTTCTGAATTGGCCAGCCCCTCTCCCTTTCCTACAGGCAGCTATTTTTGGCGCTGGTCTTTCAGTGTCCCCGTCGCCTGAAGACCCCGACCCGTCACCACTGTTTCTCGGCCTCTTTCGCCTTTCCTTGATATAAGAGGCTCGCACTTTCCGTTTATGGGATTCAACGGATGCAAGGCTCTCTGCATCGGAGCCAATTGATCCAGCTACACCCCAGAACTTCCCACCTGAAGATACTGATTCGCATCTGGATCTTAGCCCACTGGACACGCCTCCACACATGTCCAGTCTTTCCACCACGACTCTTGCTTCCTTGCAGACCTTAGTAACGTCGTCCCCTACAGGCAGTAACCTCTCGCCACCCTCAGCGGGCAGCAACTCCTCACCGCCCTTCTCGGGCACAACGTCAGCTCCGCCCTTCTCGGGCACAACATCAACCCCGCCCTTCTCGGGCCTCTCCCCCGTCTCACCATGACAGATCTTGCCCCCCCCAGATTCGGTGGGGCAGCACGCCGAAGCGCGAAGGGATTCTCCAGCCTCTGAAAGGCTGGTACCCTCCTGGGGTAGTAGTAGTTTTGGATTTGCCATCATGAGTGTTTTCGCTGTTCCACAGCTGGGCTTTTCTGTCGGGGTGTGCTCCCCTAGGCCGTGTGCATAACAATGCACTAAAGACACGCCCATGCCTAGCTGGTTTTGGTCCGCGCCGGGAATAATTCCCGATCCACTCGCCCGCAAGAGCGAGTGGTTTTCCCCTATCCGCCACCCGGGGGACGCGCCCAGTAGGAGGACCAGCAACTCCCTTGGGAACCTAACCTAACCTAACCTAACCTAACCTAACCTAACCTAACCTAACCTAACCTAACCTAACCTAACCACCCAACCACCATACCTGCAGGACGCGAAGAGTTACAGTTACAGTTAACAGTGGCACAGTGAACTATGCGGGGGGGGGGGGAGACAAGTGGGAGGGAAACCACAAAGGGCTGTGCCAAGGATCTGTTGGAGGGACCGACCTTCTGGAATCTTATCCTAGACTATCTCCTTCGGAAAATGGACACGACGGGAGCATATTGCCAGGCCTACGCGGATGATGTGATTCTTGTCTTCTCTAGTCAGCAGACCAGCGAGGTTGCAAGAGTCGGCTGACAAAAAAAAAAAAAAAAAAAAAAAAAAAAAAGAACCGTAGATGCCGTTCAGAAGTGGGGTATGGAGAACAACTACGCTTCGCAGCGCATAAAACCAACGCGATGCTAATGACCAAGAAGCTTAGTTTGATACTCCGGTAATACACATGCCGGCACTCAGCTGAACCTTGTAACGCAGATAAACTGCTGGGACTCGTAAGTGGGACAGTCGACAGTCGACAGTAGACAGTTTGACAGTGACAGTTGACAGTTTACAGCTGACAGTTTGAACAGTTGACAGGTTGACAGTTAATAGTTGACGGTGACGTTTAAAGTTGAGAAGTTATTCTCCATACAACGTGACATTGGCGAAGTGAATTGTGCTCAACTGGCAGCTCGAAACGCCATTACTGCGTAAGAACAGAGAGTCGTTGTATAAAATTGTACTCTAATAGTGACGATCTCTCGGTCGTTCGGCTTTGAAGTCCTGGTACCTGCCAGTTGACAGGTTTGTATACAATGTACTCAATAGTGACGAACGCCCGTCGGCTATGAAGTCCGGTACCTGCCAGTTGACAGTTGAATGTTGACAGTTGTTGTAACAATGAACTCTATAGGGACGATGACTCGGTCGGTAATGAAGTCCTGGTACCTGTCAGTTGACAGTTGACAGTTTGACAGTTGTAGTATACATTGTAACTCTATAGTGACGATCGTGTAAAATACTATTAGTACTAACCCACTTTATTGTGTAAATACTATATTGTAATAGTATGTGTTTAATTTGTATAGGTGAGGAATAATTTTATTGATCTCTTTTTTTTTTTTACATGCATTGTATTATTATGTAAAGTTAGTTATCTTTCACCGTACATTCTCCTTCGTGTATTCTCCATACAACGTGTCATTGGCGAAGTGAATTGTGCTCCACTGGCACCTCGAAACGCCATATATAAGAGACAACAACAACATCTGTTCTGTACTGCAGTAATGACCTGGAATCCATACCAAGTAACGTCCAAGCCTCTTAGGTGACATGAGTACAATTCTTCACGAATCCTTAAAACAATTGAAGATCTCAACCTACTATGGAACGGGTTTCCCTTTAACGCCATTAAGCAGCTTAACGAGTCCGTAAAAAATAACCGTCTGTTAAAGTTGTGGGAGAGTGTAACAGGATTGCTTCTAGCAAAGCAACAGCCTCACCTGTAACACTGATGATTCGGGAGGACATTTAAATTGTAAAATAATTTTGAATTTTGGGATCAGCAAGCTGCACCAACACAGCTTTCTTCGAAAACTTTGAAGCATCTGTGAAGATGAGGACATAATTTAACCATTTTTCATTGACCAGCTCTTGAAATTTGTGTGTTGATGCTAGGATCTCCCTTAGTTAGGACCAATATTGTAATGACACGAGGGCAATGAACAAGAGCATTATAAGGTGTACGGAATAATGGGTTTGATGGGAATGAGGACAAGGGGTGGGGGGAGGGAGGTTAGTCTAAGGAAGCTATCTAGCAAGTAGGTTAAAGGCTTGGCACGTGGAATAGGATCGGCTAATTTATATAACTTAGACCTCAATGGATGGGAAGACAGCTGTAACATTTTACATACAAATTTATCGGCAAGAAATTGGTCGACGGATAGGGAAAGGTGGATCCACACACTCCACTTGTAGTGCATTAGTAGGAGTAGACCTCATTGCACCTATAATAATCCGTAGACATTTATGTTGTATACGATTAATTTTTTCTGTAGCTACTTTATTAAAGGGGTCCAAAACAAATAACCCGTAGTCAATATGGCTACGGATTATAGCATTGTGCAGAAGTTTTTGAGAGTAAGGATGAGAGTGCACCCCACCACACACCAGACACAGCTCTTAGAGCATTAATGCCTTTTTCACATTTCTGGCTGATATATTCAGCTGACAATTCCGTTCAGTCTTTTGTCGAGTAACATGCCTAGAATTTACATTTTGTGTTATCCGTATGGGAATATTCTCACTTACAATTGGAGATTTGGAACTACTCTCTTTTTAGTAAACACTACCACTTGACACTTATCCAGAGATAATGCCAGGCCGTGTTCATAGAGCCACTGGTTAAGATAGTGCAAAGCAGTGTTCAGACGATAAGTAATGTCCTCTACTGAATTTGAACTATAATAGAGGACGATGTCATCAGCGTACTGTAGAATGTTGCAAAAATTATTAACAGACAATTCCAGGTCATGTGTGTATATATTATACAACAGAGGACTAAGAGCTGAGCCTTGAGGCAGACCTTTCCAGACAAGTCTGGGAGGTATAGTAAGAAGCGGATGTTTCACAGATACCGTTCTACCGGTCAGCAAATTGCAAATGTAGTGAATCATCCTCGGCGGAATACTCAGCTTATGCAGTTTCTGCCTGAGTACCGGAAGAAGAACATTGTCATATGCAGATGCAACATCCAGAAAAAACACCAACTAAATACTCACCTTTGGCAAAAGCTCGTCGAATGTCTGTGGTAAAAATGCTGAGACTATCAATAGTACTTAAGCCCTTTCTAAAACCAAACTGAGAGGGCGCTAAGATGCTTCTACTTTCCACTATCCACTCCAAACGATTTTTCAAAAAGTCGTTCAACAATCTTTGACAACGTAGATGCTAAAGCAATGGGTCTATAGGAATTAGGGTCAGAGGGACTTTTGCCAGGTTTGAGGATAGGTATAATAATCTGAGATTTCCAGGTACTGGGGATATTGCCTGATTGAAATATATTATTTACTAAATTTAGAAAGAGGAGCTTACATTTTTCGTTTAATTTAACAATAAATGAATAGGTACACCGTCTTCACCTGGGCTGGTGTCTTTAAATCCGCCAATACATTTTCAAGTTCATCAAAGGAAAATGGAAGATCCATTTCCTCTAATGATTCAACAGGTGTGGATATAAAAGATCACGGGACGGTGCAGAGGGAGGAGCCAATTTGTTTGCAAAATCTTTAATCCAAAGAGAAGGATTATGGAGTTAGGATTACTGACATTGTTAAGAGATCTGCAAACCTCTTAAAATTTGTCCACACGAGGGAAGTAGGGGAGCGAGGAATAAGGGATTCACAAAAATGAACCCAACCAAGTTTTCTCTTTTTCCAAATATATTTTCTGAACTTCGTCATCACTGCGTTTGTACTCAACATAATTCTCCATCGTCATACAGGCCGTGTATGACGCCTCAGCAGATGATCGCCGATTGACAAAGTCAGAACATTCCTGATCCCACCATGGATTGAAATGCATCCGACTCTGAATGGAGTGTGTTTTGGAATATGCAAGTCAGCTGCAGATAAATGACAGAGACAAACTGATCATAGCAGATAGAGATATTCTCATAATTACCAGACTCAGGAAGGTTGGCCAACATGCAATCCACAGAGTCTGCGTACTCATTCCAGTTGGCTTTCTTTAAATTATATTTAGGAGATGAAAAAGGAAGAGCTGAAGAAGGATTTCTATTATACATAGAAAGGAGGATAGGGAAATGATCACTACCATGGGTAGAAGGAAGGGCAGACCATGATAATTGGGAAGCAATACACGGAGAAGATAAGGAAAGGTCAACTGCAGTCCTAGGATTCTGATTAGGATTAACCTTACGAGTCGGTGAACCATCATTGAGAATGCAGAGATTAACATCATCAATTAAGTCCACCAACGAAGGAGAAAATCCATCACAGTAATAACACCCCCACAGAGTGTGATGAGTGTTAAAGTCCCCCAGGACTAGTATAGGATAGGAAGCGAAGAGATAATAGACTTAAGTTCAAGGAAGAGGGAAGAGGAAGGATGAGAGATATATACAGAAAGGAAAGAAATACCAAAGGCCCCTCACAGCGACAGCGTTAATCTGTTGGCTATGAGGCGGAAGAGGGATACGGGAATAAGGAGAAGAGTGCTGGATGAGGATAGCACTACCTCCATACCCGTCACTTCTGTCCTCCCTTAAACAGGCGAAACCTGAGACCCTGAACGGGTAGTCTGGCACCAGCCATGTTTCCGAGAGGGCAATAATGACAGGATCATACATAGAAACAATACGCAGTAGTTCATGCTTTTTAGCACGAACACTACAACTATTCCACTGCAGGAAGCTTAGTGGCGCCATTGTTTAGGATTTGGAATATTTTGAGTAAGTTTTGGGCAACGTTGGACGATATAGGAAGTTCATCAGCGGTTGAGATTATGCTCACCAAGGTCTCAGTCAGAGCAACTAACAAATCTTTGCATGATTCTGTTGAACCGTCTGAGCCCTGATTAAGGGCACAACCATTGGAAAGGGAAGAGGAACAATTATTAATAATAGATTGGTGAGCTTGTCTATCATATCCCTTCGCCAAAGAAGCTCGGGGACGAGGAACTTGGAAAATTGTCTTACGATAAGACTTGGTAGGACTAGCAGGGACTTTACTCTGTGAGATCTGGGTGTTTGTAAATACAGGAGGAGTAAACATTTCCTTAGCGATATCTGCATAGGAACGTTGGACTGTTGGGAAACGGGTGGAAGCTTCCATGTAAGAGATACACTCTTGCGACATAACGGCTTTAATGTTCTGCTGTCTAATAAATTCAGGGCACCCCTTATCAATGGCAAAATGTTTGGAAGTGCAATGGATGCAAGTTGAAATTTCCTTTGGAGTGTCACATGTATCACCAGAATGGGACTGGGAACACTTGTAGCACCTTGGCGTTGATCGACACTGTGCTTTAAGATGGCCGAAACGACAGCAATTAATGGCATTGGATTGTTGGATACTTATATAGTTCTACTTGAAGGACAGATTTATATGAAAACACTCTTTCAGGCAATTGTTGACCACGAAATGTAATTACTACTGACTGAGTCGGAACCCATGTAACTACACCCTCACTTATATTCTTCCTATTCATTCTTCTTACTTTATCACTTCACCACAAGCAGAGGGAAATTCCAGTGAACCAACAAACTCTTCCAGCGACCATTCAACGGGAACTCCTTTTACAATACCCATCCTTGTAATATGAAATGTTGGGATAACACAGACATATTTACAAAGACTAAGGACAGGGTTAATTAAAAATTTATTAGCTGCTTCAGCAGATGTAAACTGGACGCTGATTTTATTGCGACCTACATTTTTACTCCATCATTGACAATATCAGTAATTTTGTGTGTATGCAAAAATTGACCAAACTTGATGGCCCTTATGGAGGTGCCTGCAGAGGGATCAGGAGTTTCCCTAGACACATATACTATAAACGGTCCTTTGTCTGAACTAATGTAAGACTTTGGGGCTTCAGTCATAGATGGATGAATCCAGACATTTTGGATGGACGGAGTAGCTGTGGAAGGATTTATTATGACTTTTTTAACATTTTCTTGACTAGAAAATGTTTCCTCACCTTGCCTTTTTCTAGAAATTGGATGACCCCCAGGGTCGGGAGGATCAGGTGGGGGATCAGGTTCCATCCTACTTAATTATACCTATAAAACTAAACTTATCTAATACAACTACTATACTACAAAGAACAGCACAAACACTTACTATAACTAATAACCTTGTTAGTATGAATCTTTTCACAGAATTATATATTGTTTCCACTTAAGAGCTTAACAGAATTCACCACTACAACAGAAATTCTCACTAACACGTGTGTCAACCAAAACAAACGCAAGCAAAGTCCAACAACAACATACTCTATAGTGACGATCACTAGGTCGGCTATGAAGTCCTGGTACCTGCCAGTTGACAGTTGACAGTTGACAGTTGACAGTTGTAGTATACACTTGTACTCTATAGTGACGATCGCTCGGTCAGCTATGAAGTCCTGGTACCTGCCAGTTGACAGTTGACAGTTATTGTATTCAATTGTACTCTATAGTGACGATCGCTCGGTCGGCTATGAAGTCCTGATACCTGTCAGTTAACAGTTGAAAGTTGACAGTTGTTGTATACAATTTTACGCTATAGTGACGATCTCTCGGTTGGCTATGAAGTCCTGGTACCTGCCAGTTGACAGTTGAAAGTTGACAGTTGTTGTATACAATTGTACTCTATAGTGATGATCTCTCGGTCGGCTATGAAGTTTTGGTACCTGCCAGTTGGGAAGGCAGACGTGGCGGCTTCGCTGGACTTTATGCCCTTGCCCTTTCCTTTGCCCTTGGGCTGCATCCAATGGGTTGTCGCCTTTGAGGGACCAGGAGGGGCCGGAGCGCTGAGCGTCGCCTTATTCGCCGCGAGCGGAGGGCAGAGCCGCTTCCTCGATGGCCGCGAAGTACGACCTTGCGGATGACATCTTCAAAGTCGGAAGGGAGGGGCATCGCCGCTGGACCTTCCGCCCCTTCAGGTCGAGCCATGAGCTGGGCAACTCGTGCGTGCAGACCGGAAACTTCCTTCTGCAGGCGATCCACCTTCGCCTGCAGCTGTCGCGTCTTGTCAGAAGTGGTGCGCTGCACTAACTCCTTTACGATGCCGAGCAAACTCGCTGCCCGGCATTTCTGGGCCTTCTGGAAAGTACTTGTCAGATTGGAGGACTTGGAGGCCACCTCCAAGATCTCCTGCTGGTCCCCAGAGCCATGCGCGCGGAGTGGTCCGCGTAGAGGACGCTGGAGGCAACCGTAGCCGGCCTTGGCTCTGGCGGTGCGCGCCTGCTTCTCCTTGGAGGCAATCCTCTACTCCAAGTCCTGCTGCACCACGACCCTCTTGGCGGGCTTCTCCGCAGTATCCAGAGAGTCTCCGGAGCTCCGCCTGAAGAGAGCCACTAGCAGCGGACTCCATGTCGAAGTAGTCCGACTCGAATCCGCTCCCTCTTGCCACACTGACCACGGATGGTGCGCGGCTTGTCCCCGATGCCGAAGCATCACGGGACTTGGGTTGGCCCTGAGAAGGGCCTTTTGGTTGGCCCTGAGAAGGCCCTTTGGGTTGGCTCTGAGAAGGGCCGTTGGGAAGAAAACGGCCGGAGGCGTCCCTCAGTACTTTAGGCATTGCTATCTATACCTACAAAATATCGAAACAACAAGACAGTGATAGTGATTGATAATACAGTGTTCGTTTGCCGCTGGCCTGCCACTCCGTTACGGTGGTCAGGCTCAACGTTACCCGGGGGAAACTGCGTAGAAGTCAACACTGTGGGGAACCCCACGGAGTGCTCACCTTTTTTTTTTTTTTTTTGACCATCACTCTTCGAGCAAAACGATGGGTCGGTATGCCAAGGGGGAGACCGCCGGCCGCCCTTCCTCCCGAAGAAGGCACAATTGGCCCTCCTTCCACGGTCTCGTACGTCAGACACGCACTGAAGAGGTCCCGAAACCTTTCCCCCATCTGGGAGGTGGCAATGGCCACCACCTTGGCGGGGACGCCGTCCGGACCTGGGGCCGTCTTCTTCGCCTGGAGGTGGAGAGCCACCATCTCCACCTCGTCTTCCGTCACCGGAGGGACGTCCTCGGCCGATGGAGCCGCACAGCGTGGGACGTTCATCACTGGTGGGGTGAAGTTGTCCCTGCGCGGGAATACTGACTGGACCACCCCATCCAGGAATGTCGGCTCGAGGATCTCGGCAATTGGGGGACCACACGGGCGCAGTTTGTTGCGCGCCGCCTTGTACAGCCTCCCAAATGGGTCAATGTCGAGACCCTCCGACATCTCCGCCCTCACGCTTACCTGAGCCTCGGCAATTCGCGCCGTCAGGGCAGATTTCGCCTCTATGTAGACGGCATAGAGGCGGCCCTCGTTCTCCAGGTCGCGACGGCGCCGCCGCCGGCTCCTGGTGTAGGCCCTCCTGGTCACCACACAGGCGGCCCACGGAGATCCTCCCAACTCCTCCGACCACCAGTAAACGGCGCGGCTGGCAGGAGGACGGTGAGACCGAGGCATGCTGGAGTTGCACACCTCGGTCAGAGAGGCCCTCAATTGAACCGCCGCGGCGTCCACGTCCCGGATGTTGACGGGAGGCGACCAGCCAATCCTGAACAAAGGCCACCTCTGTGGCGGCCTACCGGTCTTAGCGGGTGAGTGCCCACCGTGGGAAGTGTGACCGACCCCCACGGGCACTCCGGGAGCTCTGTGTGGAGACATCGAACCGCACGTATCGGTGGTTCGATAGCGTCTCCACCAGCTCCACCCGCCAGGTTCCACCGGTTGGGTTCCGACCCATCATTCTGTGTTCATCGCACTCGCCTCGGGTGGCCAACACTGTAACGGGGGTCTCAGTGGCGGCAGAAGCAGCAGGCCGCGCCTGCGCTTTACCCTTCCTTTTTGGGGGACAGCACTTCTTGCCGGTCATATAACGTGGGTCAGCTGGACGACCACTGGCAGCGCATACTGCGCAGTGCGGAGTCGCAACTTCGCAAGTGGCCGACTTGTGCCCCTCCTTCCCGCAACGGAAGCACAATTCCGTGCGCTCGGCAGTGGACGGGCAGAGAGCCCGGGTGTGGCCAATGCCGAAGCACTTGAAGCAGAGCATTGGCTTTGTTTTCAAGTGCCCGGACCCCGCCGGAGCTAAGCCCGACCGGAAGGCGACCCTTGGTCAGGACTGCCTTAGCTGCCACGACTGGGCATTCCACCTGCATGGTGCCCATACCTCCGCGCCCGGGTCTAATGGCCCGGCCCTTTACGTCAGCGACGGCGCAGCCCCCCGCCGCTGCGACCGCAGCCACTACCTCCTCTTGGGTGACCGAGTCATCGAGGTCGGTCACCTCGAGAGCCACGCACCTCACGGGCCTCGCGACTTTAGCCGCGTTGGCGACAGCCTCTATGAGCTTGGACGCAAAGAGGTCTGCCTTGGTGCCGCCCTGAGACCCTGAGAACTCGAAAATTCGAGACCCCGTTTGGGTCTTCCGGCACGTGACTTTGCCGGCCCCAAGTTCCGCAGGGTTAACGTTTGCACGAGCCCGCCGCAGTACGGACTCGTACGTCTCCCCACGTCCCGCTGCCTCTGCGGCCAACGTGACCACGACGGCAGCAGTTTTCGGAGGAGCGAGCGACCTCCAAAGAAAGAAGCTGGCCCTCCAGGAGTTTATCCTCGAAGCGGCTAAGAAGAAGGCGGCTTTTGGAATCTTCCAGGAGCCATATGTTGGTGCTGAGGGTTGCGTAAAACCAGGACCAGGGTACAGGATAGTACAAAAGACATCCAATCGTACAAAACCAGTGAAAAGCGCGATTGTGATACTGGGCGACAATATAGAAATTATTAAAAAAAAAAAAAACCGGGCATTCACGACCGAGAATGTAACTGTGACAACCCTCAGGACGGACGCGTGGGAGATAGCGATAATCTCTGTGTACCTGGAAGGATCCTTGGAGTTAGAACCCTACATAACACATTTAAAAAAAAAATAAATGTTAAAAGCCACCTTGGAATAGCTGACATCATCCTGGGCGGAGACGTAAATGCCTGGAGTACACGGTGGGGTAGCGAGAAAGAGGGGAAATGTTGGTCGGAGCATTTGAGGAAATGGGTCTCGAAATTCTCAATGAAGGCGATAAACCGACCTTCTTTGTGGCCACTCAGCATGGTATAGGGAAGAGTGTGGTGGACGTTACCACGTGCATGACTTTTAGGTTTCATTCGGGAATGGCAGATGGAGGAAGGCTTAACGAGCTCGGATCACAATACGCTCACTTTCAACATAGTTCTGAAAAAAAAAAAAAACTATAACTGAGACACCAAAAAAACAACTAAAAAATCTAATACAAAAAAAAAGGCGGATTGGCAAACTTTTAGAGATGAATTAAAAACAAACTTGGCAAATAATGATCAAAATTAAAAAAAAAGTAATAATATACAGGATAAAGAAAATTTGGAAAAACTTGTAAAAATGTATATAGAGTCAATAGAGTTAGCATGCCAGAAATCAATGCCACCTAAAGTCTTCAGAACTAACAAAAGCAGAAGTACCTCGAAGCTAAAGAGAGGTATGAGCTAGAGGCTGCGGCTGCTCAAGTGAACAGTTGGAAAAAGATATCTCAGACTCAAGACCGAGAAACCGTGTGGGATGGAATATATAGGGTAATAAGGCACACTCAATTAAGGCACGAAGATCAGCCCTTAGTCAAAAACCTAGTACACCTTACCCCACACGAGTCGGCTAAGCTGTTGGCAAAGACCTTCTTCCCCCAAGATAACGAAGACGAGGTCAGAGACATGGCTGAAAATATTAATGGCAAAACCTTAACAGAAAGAGACAGAATTACACTACACTACACTACACTACACTAGAAGAATTAGCCTATGCCCTAAGAAAAACAAATCCCAAGAAGGCACCTGGTGGAGGTGGATTCACCGCTGACATCTGTCAACAGGCTGTGGGGACTGATCCGGAGCTGTTCCTGTCGCTTCGAAATAAGTGTCTAGAGCTCTCATGTTATCCTGAGCCTTGGAAAGAGGCAATGGTCGTCGTTCTGCGGAAACCCGGGAGGGACGCCTACACTCAACCGAAATCGTACGGGCCTATAGGCCTGCTATCGGTTTTGGGTAAGGTTCTAGAGAGGATGGTGGTTCGCCGAGTTGCCACCGCGGTCCGTACTCTGACGCGGTTCAACTGGGAGTTGGCGGCTCCGCCGGATGTGTGGAGATCTCAAAACGGATGTAGAGGTGGTCCGAGAGAGTCTCCACGTCCTATTGCACTCGCCAACTCCGAACACGACTGGCTAGGGCCGGGCTCGCGAACGATACGCCCACGACGGACCCGCCCAGCCTTCGCACACACGTGTTTGTCGTCCCCCGGTTGAGGACTGACAAACCGGTGGCAACAACCCACTCAGATATTGTCACACCACGAACTTCCGTCGTTGCGGAGCCCCACATGCTGGATTTAGCATTTAGGTCTCCTGCGACCAAGACCTCTGCAGGCCGGTGTCGTTCTACCTTCGATTGGGGGAAAAGTAGACACCTACAGACTAAGTCGCCGACAAGTGCCGCCAAAATAAAACAACGTCGTGGAGGTTGGCAGTGTGTCAGTGAGGGTGGCGTACCTTGTCATAAGAATAACCGATAGGTATTGCCTGAAGGTTATACAAGTGTACGCTATGCTAAAGTGGGAGTACAAGAATATGGTGAATCACGAACGCAATGCTTGGAGTTTCTCTTGCGGATAGGATTCGTAATGAAGTCATTCGCCAGAAAACTAATCACCTACATTGCACGTAGAATCAGCATGCTAAAGTGGAACTGGGCGGGCCATATCCTGGAGACATGGCCCACGCGATGGTCGCACCGATGGTCGATGGAGCCATCACGTGTTAGAGTGGAGACCGCGTTTAAGCAAACAAAACTTGCAGCAAGATGTACAGACGATTTAAATAAGGTAGTTGGCAACGGATGGATGCGAGCTGCCCAAGATCGGAATGGTTGGCGCTCTATAAGGGAGGCCTACGTTCAGCAGTAGACGTCAATAGGATGAAGAGAAAAAAAAAAGAAACTATAAAAATGGTCACGTAAGTGTTACGTAAAGTTTAGAGACGGGGGGGGGTGGGTACGTTACGGTGCGTTACTAGGGGGGGGAGGAGGTATAAAAACGCTCCCCAACTTGGTATTCGTTAGTTTGTTAACGATGACCAGTCAAAATCTTAAAATGTTTCATCATTGAAAGATTTTATTATATACTAATTATATTTCATAAAATTTAAAAAAAATAAACTTTTTTGAAAAATGAAGTTTGAAGGTCGCACGGATTCCAATTTTTAAAACTTAGTTGACATCTGTACAACAACTAACAAGATGTCTATTCTTCTGTGATTCTGTATGCTCTATGGTTGCCACTGCGTTCACAGATATAAATCAATTATTATCTATGTTGAATTTGACTATAAACTGTAATTTTTTTCAAGTCGTTTTCATATATTCTTGGTTATTAGTAAAAAAATAAAACTTCAATAAATTATCCTCGGTATTTACAGTATGCGGTAGGTAGTAATATATTTATCTACATACTGTATTCCGCACTAAACGTCAAAGTAGCTGTCGAATTAAAAACGTAAATGTCAAATCGGAATTGCTTCTAGCTACTCGCAAACTTCACTAATTATTTTCGTTTGATTATGTTTTACGTATTACGAGGCTAAACAAACACTGTTCATAACAGTATTAAAACCACGGGACTCAAAGTAATAACAGAGTAAGTGTTTCCCGATGTTAATTGCATTAATTCAATGGCGTATTATTTTTTTAAGATATGCTGAGTAATTTCGTGTGGGGTATATATTAGCTTTGTTCGTTGTTGTCACGCTGCCAAGTTTGTTGCGAACAGCAAGCAGACGCGGAGTGACTCTCGATCTATCTCAATTATACATAATATTTCTTATTTTATACAATTACCGCCAGAAAGCTGTCCTGCAGAATTCCTCATACCTGCGCATTCCAGTTGGAAATACATATCCAGCATACTTAGTTTGTTTTGTATGATAAACGTATTGTTCTTTTAATATTTGATAAGCATCCTAATCGTACATGTAAAATAGATATTTCATTTATTATGTAAAGTTTGACAAGAAACATAATTTACAGATCATTAATTTAAAGTTAAAAAACGTTACAGTAATAACATAAGATTCAATATACTGACAATATTATTTCTTCTCTAAACAATTATGTTACTAAAATTAATTAATTCATATCGTGAAATAAATGACCATGATCCATTTTACCCAGACAGTGGATATATGAAGTAAAACAAATGTTAACATATATATTGTTATCTTTAAAAACAATACTCACATTGTATGTTAATAAGATTATTTCAACTTATTTTGATAAGGAATTACACGTAGTAACTGTTGCTATAAGCATCTAAATTCTGAGAAATATGTTATAATTGCGAAAGTACAATTGATAATTACTTCATAGGAATAGACTTGCCTAAGCCTATTCCTATGAAGTAATAAGTAAGACTAAGCCATGTTTGACTAATTTTAAAATAATGGCCAATAAAGTGTAGTGATTAAACAAAAAAAAAACATATCATTTATCTTAAATTTTTTAAAACATAACTGGAATCTTAATTAATAAGCTTTTGCTGGAATTACCTTTTCTTATACTTGTAGCAGCATTCCACTAAACCTACCTTTAATAAGGTGATAGAGAACCATATATTGTATTTGTTTGTTTAATATTATTCCAGGTACATGAACTGATATAATCAAATGATGTCTCTCAAGCCTCGGAATGTGGACTTTCAGGAGACCTGGGCCAGCCTCAAAGAGACTGTTAGTAATGAGCTTCGACCATTAATATAATCATTTATAAATAAAACTTATTAGGTCAAAGTTATTGTTTAAAATAATAGTAACATGTCAACATATCAAAATCATTTTAGTTGTAACATTTTAATTTACATTATTGGGGTTAAAAATATATCATATTTTATATTTGAATTTCTGAATAGCACTTCAGAATAATATCAAAATGGTGTTCAAAATTGAGCCCATTTTGGATTGAGCACAGTGTCTAATTGTTGTCGGTTCATCTCCCACTCAAGGAGAATGAGCTCTGGTAACAAGGTTGACACTAGGGTCCCTGGGCCTACCCAGATCTATATATGCATATGCAGGATACAGAGTAAAGCTAAACAAAAAACAATATATTGTTTATTCAACTGAGTCATTACAAGCATTTTTTGAATTGTCAATTAACATTAAGATCTTACTAGCATCAGTTCTACAGGAAGCTACCACCGGCTCTGAATGCAGGTCTGCTGAGAACAGCTGGCTAGTTCTCAACGGCGGTCTCAACAGTTGCTGTTTTGAGATATAACTTAACAATGGAAATATAATAATCATAGGCTATATAGAAGAAATATATAATAATAAAAAAAAACATCTTAGTAATATTATAGCCATAAGTTCGTTTCCCTTCACGTTACAGGTAGCGGGGGTGGTGGCCCTCCGCGCGGTGGAGCGCCAAGTATGGAACACGCGCTTCTCGGACGTGTACGCGCTGTGCGTGGCGCACCCGGAGCCGCTCGCAGACCGCCTCTACGACGAGACACGGTGTGTATGAGGAACTGATCACTGTCGTACTGTGACCGTACTGTTGTACCGCATGTAAGATATTCTAGATCAAGACTCTTCCACGTGGCTGTTAGATGATGTACTGTTGTTGTTGTGGTTTTATTAAGCAACTTGCATCATTTGATTTAACTATGCAATGTGAAGAAATCAAGAAAACAGACCATAAATATAGAACAGGAGATATAATTCTTAAAAATAGATAAATAATGCTTTTAGCTTTGTAAAATTCTCTCTTTACATGTAATAATCCATCAAGGCAATAAGCTAATTTTTATACAATATATACATTATTATTGTCATAATTTTCATTAAAAACCCTCGATATAATCTAGTATTTGTATATTTCCAGTAACTTCCTCGAGGAGCACGTGGCGGGTCTGCTGCAGCGCGTGAAGGGCAACGCCACGCTCGAGAGCAGCGACTACAACGATGGACTACTTAAAAGGTACCATTTGAAGGAATAGAAGAAAATGAGATATGTAACTAATAATACTCCAAAGTAAAGAGAGTAGAGCCAGGAGAAAAACTAGTTAAAATAAATAAATAAAAAAAGAGACGGACAAGATTATTGAAATATAGTATCTCGGGGCTGCTCCGAGCTCCTCTGCCACATGTCATTGGTCTCATCTGTTTGTCAGATACGTGACGGCGTGGCATGAGTACAGCCAGGGCGTGGCGTACCTCAACTCCCTCTACTCCTACCTCAACCTGCAGCACGTCAAGCGACAGAAGGTAGGACTAGTATACGTGATTAATAGGAATCGGAAAATATAAAATTTATAAATTGAAGTTAAATGTGAACAATAAAGAGTCGCTCGCCAGGTGTCGGACGCAGAGATCATATACGGCTCGGCGGCGGCCGTGACGTGTCCGGAGCACGACGCGCGCCAGCTCGAGGTGGGCGAGCTCGGCCTCGTCACGTGGGAGCGCGTGCTCGTGCGGCCTCTCGCGGCGGCGCTCAGCTCGCGCCTCGTGGCGGCGCTCAACGCCGCGCGTGACGTCACGCTGGACGCGGCGGCGGCGGACGCTCTGCGCGCCGCGGTGCTGAGCTCCGTGCTGGTGCAGTCGCACCGCGTGCGCGGCCCGCTGGCGCTGTACCACCAGCTGGTGCTGGAGCCGTTCCTGGCGGCGGCCACGGTGTACCACACGCGGCGCGCCTCCGCGCTGCTGGCGGAGGGGGACGTGTCGCACTTCATGAGGCACGTGCTGGAAGGTGAGTGCCTCAGGGATCCTACCTTGGACTATATCGATATTACCATATGAGTTTTTATTTATAAAAATAACATAATTATTATGTTTTTAAATTATTCGGACATTCGACATCGATACTTCAGCGGACATCGGTCAGAATCGAGTCACCAGTGTATTTTATATGTATATAAAATAAAAAAAAGAATAAACACAATAATTTAATATGTTGATCGCAGGTTTGCATAATTTAATTGTGTGATATGTGTCGCTTAATTATAATTATTTATTTATTTATTTATTTGCTTTATCACATAAGTACAGTACAGCTTTGAAGTAACATTTGTACATTAACACTCAAAATAAAATAAAAGACCCATACATATGTTTGTTAGATAAACACCACATGCAAAAATTTTTGTGAGAGAAATATTTAAAAAAATAAATAAATGAATCATGATAGTACCAAATATCCTAGCAGGCTAAAACGTGAAAAATTTCAAAATATAAGTAAAGAAAATAGTTACAACAGAATCAAAACACAACATATAGAGAGGCTTGTATTGTTCAATTATTCAAGCGAGCTTACTCTTGATCTTACTAAGTAATTCCCAATACATGTGAATTTTTGTAAATGGCTCTTTTGCTAGGCGATATAAACGTGGAAATGGAGAATGAGAGCCCAGTACAGTTCGGCGAATTGGAGGGTGAAGAAGTGTTGAGGGATGTCTAGGGCATTTGTAAGGAACTCTAAACTTATATAGGAAGACGAGATATTGGGACAATTATTGTGATAGTTTAATAATTTATAGATCCTTCTTACATTTAAAGATTGAATTAAAAAAATTGCATTCTGTCTTTGTAAGAAGGTATACTTTCAGAAATCCCTTCTGACTTTGCTAAATGTCATAGAAATCTCTTCTGAATTCGTTCAATTTCCAACGAACTTGTGGAATATTGAGGTCTCCAGACAATGCTACAGTAATCTAGGATGCTGTGGACGTGACTATTATAAGCAATATTTTTGTTTTGGTTTGTTTAAACATATTACAGTTCCTTGAAATAAATCCCAAGTAAACGTGAGCCTTTCTTAGTAACATAGGATATATTGACGTTCACTTTGAATCAAAAATGACGCCGAGGTCTTTACTTGATTCCACTTTTGCTATTGATACTCTGTCAATATAGCAATCGCATTTAATACGTTTTTGTTTTTTTAATATTAGTATAGTTTTTAACTATTTTCTGTGCACCAATTTAACGGCTTATCTCTATGTCACTTTGCAACAGAATCACATCTTCGGTAGTATCCACGAATATAAGAATATTTAAGTCATCTGCAAACAGGAGGACAATGGGCAAAAATTGCTGGTAAATCATTAATGAACACTTTAAATAAAAAAGGTTCTAGGTGAGAGCCTTGTGGAACACCGGATGTAATTTTGTGTAACGATGACTGATAACCGGAAATCACGACATAAAATTTTTGATTTTCAGTGTATGATTTAAGCCATTGTAGAAGCTTTCCGGTTTACCGGTATATATATTTTCGAAAACTTTAGCAAAGTTGAAAGCAATGATTTTTTTATCATTACTTTTATATATTGGAACTGTTTTAGCTATTTTCTGAATTGGAAATATGCCGTCTTAAAGTGATTTCCAATATCACTCCAATAGTCATCCATGGTTGCGACCGACCGCCCGATAGATAGATTTTCATTGATTTTTAGTTTTTGTACACGAGACTGTTGACAAAAGAATATCACGCGCTTCAGGTCTCGAGCGAGAGGTGGCCTTGGCGCGGCGCTACCTGCACTGCTCGTCCGCGGAGGCGGTGCGCGCCTGCTACGAGCAGGCCTGCGTCGCCGCGCACCTGCCGGCGCTGCACGCGGACGTGGCGCGTCTGCTGCGCGAGGCGGCGGCGGAGGCGGGCGGCCCGACGGCGGGCGCGGGGGGCGCGGGAGGCCCGCCGGCTGGCGAGAGTGGGCGGCGTGCCGACCTGCGCCGCCTGTACGCGCTGCTGCGGCCGCTGGGCACCGCCGCGCTGCGCCCGCTCGTGGACGCGGCGCACGCGCAGGCGGTGCGCGACGGCCTGGCGCTGCTGGACGCGCCGCACGCGCGCGACGACGCACACTCGCACTTCGTGCACGCCATGCTGGCACTCCACACCAAGTACGGCGCGCTGTTTGCGGACGTGTTCGACGGCGCGCAACCCTTCGCGGGGGCGCTGGACAAGGCCTGCAGCGCCGTCGTCAACCGTCGCTGGGAGGGCGAGTCATGCGCGCGCGCGCCCGAGCTCGTGGCGCGCTACTGCGACGCGCTGCTGCGGCGCCGCGGCGGGGACGCCGACGCGGACGACAAGCTGACCGCCGCCATCGTCGTCTTCAAGTACGTCGACGACAAGGACGTGTTCCAGAAGCACTATGCGCGCGCTCTGGCGCGCCGCCTCATCCACCAGCTGTCCGCCTCCATGGAGCAGGAGGAGGCCATGATCAACCGGCTGAAGGCGGCGTGCGGGTACGAGTTCACCAACAAGCTGCACCGCATGTTCACGGACGTGGCCGTGTCGGCCGATCTGAACGTCAAGTTCCAGCGGCACCTGCGCGAGCAGCGCGACGCGGGCGCGGGCGAGGCGGGCGCGGCCGGCTTCAGCGTGCAGGTGCTGCAGGCGGGCGCGTGGCCGCTGGGCGGCGCCATGGCCCCGCTGGCGCCGCCGCCGCAGCTGGAGCGGCCGGCGCGCCTCTTCGAAGCCTTCTACCGCGCCTCGTTCTCGGGGCGGCGCCTCGCCTGGCTGCACCACCTCTGCACGGGCGAGCTGCGCACGCGCTACACGCCGCGCGTGGTGCACGTCAGCGCCACCACCCCGCAGTGCGCGCTGCTGCTCATGTTCGAGAGCGCCGAGCGCGTGGCGGCGAGGGAGGCGCGCGAGGCGCTGCAGCTGCCCGCAGACGCGTGGGCGCGCCACGTGCGCCCGCTGCTGGACGCGGGGCTGCTGCGCGGCCGCGGTCTGCGCCTCGAGGCGGACGCCGCCGCGCCCCCCTCCGACGCTGCCTCGCCCTCCCCCTCCCCCTCCGACACCGACGCCGACGAGGGCGAGCTCGAACTGAACCTGCAGTTCGCGTGCAAGCGCACCAAGCTGCGGCTGACGTGCGCGGCGGCGCCGGGCGGCGGGGGCGCGGGCGGGGCGGGGGGCGCGGGCGGCGGGGCGGCCGGCGCGGGCTCCGAGTCCGCGCACTGCGACGACGACCGCAAGATGTACCTGCAGGCGGCGCTCGTGCGCATCATGAAGCAGAGAAAGGTAAAAACAACACTATGTAATTCAAATTTAATCACATTATTTCCGAACCGCTTGTCGTAATTCATATACCCATTATTATTTTCATTACTGGGACACCATGATTCCATCAGTCATGAGACTATTGACGTGTGGAGATTATTTAGACGTTTTTAAAGAGTGGGAGAGTCACGTTGTAATTGTTGGCAAATATTGAGCAGACTCGACCAGATCTTTACCACCCTCCGTATTTAAAACCAGCGTTATGTAGTGGCTTTTTTGTCACCAAATTTGGCATTAGGTAATTCCTAGCTCTGGGGCTCAACTCCAAAGTCTTCCTAGAGTATGATAGCGATACTGAAAAATACTTGACCCCAGGCTGCCCGCCGAATTCTCGGGAGGGCACAGAACCGCGCTAAAGAGGCCTGCGCACCACGTAATACCATGCCTGCCTGTAGATTTATGTAACATCAGGTATCCCTAATTCACTCTAACTTGAAGGCCGTCCACTACCAACTCTGGTCAGTCAGTCGGCTCAGTCGGTCTTGTTGTTTCTGACAGAAACACAGATTGTTAGACCGAGTGACAAAGTCTATCTTCAACACCCCGTACCTATAAATATGGACTTCCTTTTTTTGGTGACGCCGGGGAAATCTTTAAAAGATACACAATCCTAGGGGAGACCAGGTTATGTGAGATTTCCACCCACTAAAACCCCTGCAGTTGCTGTCCTCGACACGATCGAAGGACCGGGGAAAATCGGTTGATCCGCATCCGTAGCCCTCCCCAGATGACCTGCTCCTTCAAGAAGCTCTCTTTGGGAATTTGTCCCTTCTTACTCTCACAAACGGAGATGACTCCTTTATGCCAGCAGATTCCCCAGTCTTTTCATCAATGGTCCGCGAAGTTAAGCTAAGATGTGCGGAGAAGGATTGGTCCTCTCCCGATCTCGCTCAGCAGCCTCCTTCTGAGACATGACATTTTCACAGAAGGAGGCTATGGTTGTCCACGCTGGTTCCACTGACCAACATTGTCCTTATTACTGCGGGAAGGGAAAGATTATGTCCAAAACAAACAAAATAATCATTGTACTCTTCTTATTTCTGGTCTGGCGCACCCCAGAATCAGCTTGAGCCATTTGACCGCATGCAACGTGGAGCCGTTCGAATCGTTGGGGACCCAATTATCTGTGATGGACTCGACACTTCGACGATGCGTAGAGACGTTTCCTCGTTGTACGTTTTCTACCCCTTATACCATGGGGAGTATTCTGATATCCTGCCACAAACTGAAATATCATCCCCACCACCTGGACACTTGGCATTCCATTAATGTACCGTTCTGTAGGAACTTTTTACCATGTACCGCTCAACTGTGGTATAGCCTACCGGCGGCAGTGTTTCCAGGTCGTTACCACATGAATACCTTCAAAAGTGCGTCTACCACCACCTTAAAGGCCGGAAATACGTCTGTCGCACCTTTGGTGTTGCACGGGGTCGTGGGCGTCTGTGCTTACTTATTATCAGGTGACCTGAGCGCTCGTTTACCTTGCCTGTCCCACAAAAAAAGAGTAATAGTGGCTTATCAGAAACACATTATCCATAGAAAATGTCTTTATGTAGTAAGAGCCTTACATATAATTTAGGTTGCCGCGTCTTAAATGTTTCCTTTTTAGTCGTTTTATAGTTATCGGTAGAGGAAGTTGTTTAGCTAATTTACTTGAATTATTTTCTATTATTTTGCAACTCATCTGTATTTCCCTATGTACCCTACGTATATTTAGATATATTCATAAGTACATAGCTTCCGCTTTATCCCTGGTGGGGTATCCATTCCCTGCATCTCATTCGGCTCGTATTCCGTATAACCTCTTCTTATTATAAGCCCAGGGGCTGTCACTCCTGCATCATATATCTGTTAACCATTATTTTATGATTAACAGATGAATATGAATTTATCTTCTTAATGTGCCCAAACTATCTGCGGCCGTTCATCTTCGTCCCTAACTGGTATTTCTTTATCACTGGTATTTCTTCGTTGCGGATTCGGCCATTTCCTTAAAGACTTAGTCTTATCTTTCACTAACACACATTCAATAAGTCCCGTTTTCGCAAAAATCTTTTTTATTCATCAACATAATCACCTTCAAGTGCGATACAATCATTCCAACGCTTTTCTAACTTTTCGATACCATGCCTGTAGAAGGATTTCTCCTTGGCTTCAAAATAAGCTTCAGTCTCAGCTATTACTTCCTCATTCGAGCCAAATCTTCTTCCCTGGAGCAACCTTTCGAGATCAGCAAATAACTAGTAGTCGCTGAAGGCCAGATCTGGAGAGTATGGTGGGTGGGAAAGCAAATCGAAGCTGAACTCGTTCAATTTGGCCATTGTTTTCATTGATTTGTGGCGCGGTGCATCGTCTTGATGAAAGATGATTTTTTTCTTCTTCATGTGGGGTCGTTTTTTTTACGATTTCGTCCTTCAAACGCACCAATAATTTAATGTCATAGTCTCTATTGATGGATCTTCCCTTTTAAAGGTAGTCGATAAAAAGTTCCAAAAAACTGACGCCATGACTTTGGCAACTGCCTGTTGCGTTTTCGGATGCTTTGAACGACTCTCACCGGCTGCACACCACTCAGCTGACTGCCGATTCGATTCCGGAGCGTAATGGTGCATCCATGTTTTGTCCATTGTCACATACCGACGCAAGAAATCCTGTTTATTGCGAGTAAACCGTGCCGAACAGGTCTCTGAATCGTCTATTCGTTGTTGTTTTTGTTCAACTATGAGTAAGCGCGGCACCTACTTGGAAAATACCATTTTCATGCCCAATTTTTCATTTAAAATCGTAAACGCACTTCCAGTCGATATGCTCACGATCTCAGCAACCTCAGAAACTTATTTTGCGATCATCCATCGGTATTTTCAAAACTTGCTTAATGTTTCACTTGTATCAGTTCGACCGCGTTTGAAATCAGCATACCACAGACAAATCGTTGTTTTCAATGGAGCAGACTCTGGATAGCACTTCTCAAGCCATTGCTGAGCTTGCGCGGTATTTTTTCCTATTAAATAGCAATGTTTTATTAATACACGATATTCTTTTCTTTTTCCATTTTTTGAACAAATGCAAAAGGGGCGTCACTCTCACCACAGTAGCTTTTTTGTTTATGGTTCGATTGACATGATTTTGACACATGTCACTTGAAGGTTGGTACTTTTAAAAAATAAAATTGATTTGACATGAATCACTCCATCTCTGGGTTAGTCCCGGGACTTATTGAACGATGTATTATCCTGAAGATCTCAGTACATGCTTATATTTATAAGAATAATTAAATAAATTGCCATTATCCTAGAAATAAAGTAATAAATTATAAGTGTTATTTTATGTTTTTTTTTATAATGGTATGTGTTCTATGTTTGCTTTCGTCAAAAGCTTTAGAAAAATCATAATATTAAACATATGTCAACCATTTATATTGTAAATTTCGAATTGTAAATTTCGTTGTTGTAAATTTCGCTCTATCTTCTATAGTTTCAACTGTAAAACGTAAAATTCAAATCTATATTTTGCAATTCCTGTTGGAATTTCGACAAATCTTCTCTTAGAAACATTTCTTCAAGAAACCTCACCATAAGAAACTATAGAGATTGAGCTCATCTTAATTTATCATTAAGTAAGTTAACACCAGACGGTAGCATTATAATAGTTTTATGCATACATACATACATATATATATATATATATATATATATATATATATATATATATATATATATATATATATATATATATATATATATATATATATATATATATATATATATATATATATATATATATATATAAACAATACTTCCACTGCTATATGTGGCTGCGTGTCCGCCAGGTCTTGCGCCACACGGAGCTGATCCAAGAAGTGGTGTCACAGGCGCGCGGCTCCTTCGCGCCCTCCGTCGCCATGATCAAGAAGTGCATCGAGGCGCTCATAGACAAGCAGTACCTGGAGCGCGCGCCCGGCACCCTCGACACCTACTCATACCTCGCGTAGGACGCCTACGCCTTCACTGCAGCCAGTCGTTTCTTGTTTGTGTTGCGTTTCAAATTAAAGTATTGTTATACCCGTTGTTTAGATTTTAGCGATAAGCAACAGATCAGTCGAGATATTTACGAGCAAGAATAGATTATAATTGAAAAGCTGTGTCCAAGTATTGATTCCAAGTTCTCAAGCCGACATTTGGAGCATCAGGAGTGAGGTGATTGTGCGCATTTGAAACGTCGTGTCGGAGCTCTTTCAATTAATTTGCTTTCTTTATTCTTGACACGAGAGCCAGTACTCGAGCTATCAGTATAATAATGTCAAAAAAGTCTTACAACAACAACAAAAATTGCTTTTTTTTTTAAATTAGAGTTTCACTTTAAACGTGCACTGGATAGTTTCAGATGTACACAATCGCAAAAGAGTTCGATTAAGAAATACAAAACGTTATAAAATATATATAAAAAAAGATAGAATTGAATATATTTAACGAATTAATTTATATATGCGGTGTTAGATACATTTGAAGTGAGCTACTAACGAGGCACCAATCCATAGCAATACTAACTTAAATAAGGTAAAGTCGCTGTAATATATCTATGTTATGATCAAGAATAAAATTATAATAAATAAAAATTAAAGTCAATTTTTTAAAACCAGAATAAATTTAGTATTTTTATAAATGGTCACATTTCGGAATTTTGTAATTTTAGAATTAATAATATGACACTTGACTACGAGCACAGACTATATATGTATTATATATAATACCGCCATCTTGAATTTTTACTTACTTAAGAAATTGTGGTTTAATTTAAAATCTCAGAATCTCTGTCGTATTTGTAAGAAAATATTTATAGATAGAGTTGTATATTATGACATATTTGAAGTACTCGATTTTCTTTTGACAAGTAGTACACAAATATCGTAGTCAGGTCTCAGGACAGGATACCATTAAAAATATTGTCGCCATATTTTAAAATTTTCTATCAAAAATGCCAAACAATTTTTATAATCATTTTGTATCAATGCCATAGATTTAAATTAATTTTCATATGTTTAACAACCGTCAAGGTACGACAATAATTATGTCTTTCATTGCACAAAGCATCATAGTGTTGTTTCGAGAACCTTCTACCGGACGTGTCGTTGTTGGACTTTGTATCTACGAGCGTCCGTCCCTTTCTTTTACGTACGAGAGGGAAAGAGACAGAAAGGGTAATGTGACTATGTTAACAGTGATTGGAGGAAAATTTATATAAAACTTTTCATATTACTCTCTAAAAAATGTACGCGATTTTATTTTTGATTTGTTTTAAGAAATTATGAAGAAAATAGTAGTAAATTAGTGATAATTTATATTTTTTAAAGTTTACTTTCGTTGACAAGCGTATATGTTTCTGTCTCTTTCGCGCATATGGAAGTGGGCGTGCGCTAGAGGGAGACGGAACGCTTGCAGTTGTAACACATTGGTGCAAGCTGTTGTATATTGTAGGTATAGTTAGTTATATTCGTTATAGAGAGCTGTCGCCGTCGCATCTTGATTCATCTTTGTGATTTAAATGATTATTATTATTATTATTATTATGTAAAGTTCACGTTTAAAAATAAATGTTATTTTGAATAAGAAATAAAATAATTAATATGTATTATAAAATTCATTTATTATTTTAAGTCTATTCTCATTTCGAAGGAGACATTACTCAGGTGTTTGCAAAAAATTAAATGGTTTTTATACAAAATGAATTTCAATTAACACTAGGCGACTCGTTAATAAAATATAAAATTTTCATCCACTTTGTACTTGAACATTGTGGAGTGAAGCTCTCAGACTAAACGCAGAGGGACTCCTCCAGTTACGCCCAACACGCCGAACACGCTAAACACGCTGAACACGCCGAACACGCTGTATACTCATAACACATCATAGAATTCTGTGCAAATATTAGAATATCGTAAGTTAATTGTATAAAGAATGGATACAAATACAAATACCAGGCGCATTGAAATATTTCCATTTCTCTTAATATACTTATATACTTGGCTCTCGATGATTCCCCATCCCTAGACTGCAGCTATAGTTGCAGCGGCATAGTGTCCCACTGCGAGTCAGTCAGTCTCCGTTTCAATTCCTTGGAGAGAGGTTGCCTAAGGATTTCCAAGTCAAATTCGAGTTATCTAAATTTCTTTTTAATTAAAATAAATCTTTTTTTTTTAAATTCAAACTAAAAGTTCGATATAACAGTGCGTTAGATATCGACGTTGGAAAACTAGTCCAATGCTCTCCCGCAGTAGTACATCTATGAGAGCTATCCTGCAGACGACGCCAGGTGTCGCTGGACGGCACGAGATGGCCTCACCTCACCTCACCCAGAGACAACTCTTTACGTTACATATATATTATGTCAGTCTTATATATTTCAAGTATCTCATTGGCAGTCTTTCTATTTTTTTTTATATCGTTATAGATCATCTAACCTTTTTAGTATGATTTTCCCTTATATTTAATTGACTAATCTCCATCGTGCTTTCCCCTGTGACATCATGTCGCTCGTTGTGTGTGTGTGTGTGTGTGTGTGTGTGTGTGTGTGTGTGTGTGTGTGTGCACCTGCATCTGCTGAAGTGTTACTTCACTTAGTGTCCCTCATGACGGCGCGGCGTGGAGCCGAGCCTCCTAGAGTAACTTATACCTTAAACGGATGCCGTTAATTGTTGTTTCATCACTATCCGTGTCGTTCTCTCTCTATTAGGTTCTCGCAACCTCTAGTCTAGTTCTTCTTAGAATTCCGTACATCAAAAGAAAAGAAATGGAACCCTTATAGGATCACTTTGTTATCTGTCTGTCTGTCTGTCTGTCCCTCTGTAAAGATGTAATATATGGAAGTCCCCTGAGACACAGAAAAAAATTTAACTAAAACAACACAATCAAAATATACGAGCGTTATGCATCGTTATTGATGCATTTGATTTGGCAAGAAGTTAGTATACTCGCCGTGATTAAATAATAACTAAATAATAATAATTTGAAATACTTATACAATAATATATTTACTTAATAGAATACACAGATAATAATAAACAATATACCTACCTATTATATAACACAGATAACGTATAAACTGAACTCGTTACATACAATCCAACATCTGTGAAATAAAAGACAATCTCAGATATATAAATTAAATTATGTATTATATATATAATTGTATTAATTTAATTAATCATCACACAAATATATAAATTAAATTATGTATATATAAATGAAACCGAAGGAGATATTAATAACTACTCAAGACGGTTGTTGAGTGAAGGTGAGATACAAGAAAGAAAGAGAAGAGGAGACTAAATATATTAGAGGAGAGAAGAGAAAAAAAAAGAAAATAAAAGAAAAGAAGGATAATTGTTGTATCTCTGGTGACAATGTCGTCGCCCTCTTTTTTACTTAATTTTCATTCTAAATTACTATGTAGTTTCTATATACATTTTTGTGAGTGAGGTATAAAAGTAGAAGTAAAGTATATAGGTGGTTCCCACAAAGGCATCACTTTAGTATACTTGAAGGTTGATTGAGAGGATGTCCACACTAACACCAGAAGTTCCTGTCATTCTGGTATACTGACTGTATTGGTCATCTATTCAAAGGTGCGTTTTGACCTAACTATAGTTTTAGAAGTTTTAATTAAATGAGAGAGATTTTGTGAGATTATGAAATTTAAGCAAATGCATATAATACTCAATAGCTTCATGAAGTTTTCGCTTGCTGTCTCTCTCTCTCTCTCTCTCTCTCTCTCTTAAAGGTAATGGTTAGGATGACGATAAGGATGACAGTAGTGATAGCACCTGCAAAGGTAAATCGATACTGTTTACATGTAAGACCGGACCTAAAACACGCCCTTGTGGTAGCTTGTTTATATTTTTTTTTAAATTTGATTATGGAATAAATAACTATTGAATTTTCGTTTTTCCGTTCTAGTACTGGTCCTTTATTTCAAAGTCTCTTGCAATGAAATCTAATGCAGTCCGTTAGTCACACTTTTATACCTTCGGTTTACGCTTGAAAGTAAAGAACAATAAAGAAGAATACTATAAAAAATGTGGAAAAGTCCTGTTCAATCACAAATAAGAGAGGCTCGCTGCGACGTGTTTCCTCCGCCTCCAGCTAAAAGATAACACACGCTCATTGCACGTTTTAAAGACATTTTAGTAAAAAGTCACGAAATGTGTATCGATAGGTTTCTATGAAGTAATATTTACGCAATTTCTAATATGTTACAGTTATGGGATTGCAAAAATATGTCAATCCAAATGTACTATAAGTTACGAGCACCAAGCGGGGTGTCGCACTGTACTCACCGCCTTCGCTCGCCGACATGAAGACTTTCGTTTGCTTGTTCTTACTCAGCACTCTGCAGGTGAGACTGGGTTTTGTTTTATAGCTTCACGCTGTTTCCCGCATATCCCGCGTATAGCAGGCTAGGCAGCGGGAGCCGGGAGCGTGTTTTCGTGATATACGATAACAAAGACATGCAAAAATGAACACGTCATATCGCATTTTCTGATTACATCTTTCTCATCAGTTTCAAAAAGTGGAGTATCATTTTTGGTATATTATTAATCTATATTTTTTTTTTCTTTCAGCAAGCATTTCCACAATGCCTGCCAGCAGCGAGTCTGTGTCTGTCTCCGCCCGCCATCGACCTGTTGCTCCCTCCTCTGTCACCCCTCCCCGCCCTCCCCCTGCCTCTTCCCGCCGCCGACCTCCCCGCCTTTAGTCCATTTCTAGCGAACTCCCTCACCGCGTCGATCACTGCAACTCTACCTCCTCTACTCGAAGCAGCCTTACCAACAGTGTTGACATCAGCGCTAGCAGCAACAGCACCGTTACTAGGAGGCTTACCATGTGGAGCTTTACCAGCTCTACCGGCGCCATGTGCGCCTTTAATTTTACCAGCACCAGCGCCATGTGCCCCACTGGCGTTACCAGCGGCTCCAGCACCGTGTGCTCTGCCAGCAGCACCTGTAGCTTATGCTGCGCCTGCTCCATGCTATGCTGCGCCAGCACCAGCTCCATGCTATGCCGCGCCAGCACCAGCTCCATGCTATGCTGCGCCTGCGCCAGCTCCATGCTATGCTGCGCCTGCGCCCGCTCCAGCAATGTACTACGCCGCTGGAGCCCCCGCGGCGCCTTCATGCTTGTCGCTATACCTTTAAGTAATAGGTAATTGATTCGAGATTTCTAATTAATAAATTTAAACGAAAAAGTGTTGTCTTATTTTTATTTTTCTTGGTAAGAACAAAAAATGCATTGCTTTCTCATCGATAGGGATGTAATGTACCAATAATTTCAAATATAACAGTGTATGAGGTCCTTATTGGGTGGTTACCATGCTTGGAGAATATTGTGAAATATCGTCGGATCTTTTTGTGATTTATAAATAAAAATAATATATCTTAAATGACTTCGTGTGTCATCAATATTATAATTGAAGAAGTTCCGGATACAAATTCAAAGTCAAGCAAGTTCAGATGAATGATGTAAAATCTTCTGGAGCACATCTGTGGATGGGTGTTCCACAAGGATCCCTTCTTGACCCTGTTTTTATTTTCATTGTATGAAATTGTAAGATTTGCTGATGAACGTAAATATTCTAAATTCCACCAGAATATAACACAGAGCTCCACGCCATACTTTGTCCGTTATTTTCATTTCATCAGAGCGGGGAATTGGAAATAATTGACCCCCTCATGGGCATCAAACCCACATCCGTCGCGTATACAGTCAGACGCTGTGCCGCTACGCCACTACGGACATAAATTTAAGAAACTCTTATCATAACTTACTTAACCAACTTATTTAATAATATTTAGGTAAAAAATGAAAGTCATTTTATTTAAATAATAAATTTATTAAACAAACTTTGGTTATAGAACTTAACGTGAAATTAAATTCTAAACAAAAATAAGCGACGCGGAATCAACTTCACCATTTTACTTGAAAAAGGCTGAATTGAGCCTCACGCCGGACCGCAACCCGCTACCTACTAGCTACACGACATGACATGCCCACTACATGAAGGGACATGTCCTAGAATATAAAAAATATTATGAACCCATTAAAAATATATGATATACTCGAAGTCTGAAGCAGCGAGTGCTTCATCCGGCCGAGTCCGGAAGTACAGCTTCGCAATAATATTTAATATGTACTTTAACAGTTATAACTAAATATAACAATTTTAAACTACAATAAAAACACCCACATTTCCTATCGCCAGTTTGAGGAGCGCAGCACGACTAGTTCACGTAATGGCGTTGATTTTTGGCAATTTAGAAAAAAAAATGACTAGAACACAAATAACAAATAACTAGAGGGATTTATTAATTTGTATGAGATTCTAAATCAGATATTTACACACAAAGGAGAGAAATATTTTTAAGAAAATGTTTAAAATTGTATCGTACCGGGAGTCGAACCAGCGGCCAGCGCCTCTTGGCAACACCCCAAGGGACCACTCGCATCTCACTCGTTCTCATATTCTTACACGCTTATTACAACTTATTGATGTTGTGACATCTCTGGAGGGAGATTTAAAAAAAATTCCTCTACACAAAGATTATTGCTCCGAATGCCAAACGGGCAACAAGTATGCTTTTTACACATTTTCTAAAATATATTCTCACTTAGATTTTCATTGGATTTTGACATACATTGAATAATCTCATAGATCGATTCAATAATGACCGACTGTAGTGACTGTGTGCTTTTAAAAATTTTAATTAACCAGTAAACATTTCGGACTGTAGCCGGTAATTTACCGATTTTCCTAAAAATCGATTTAGCGTAACATAAAAAAATATGTTTAAAGATGTAACCGAAGAACGAAAAATGAAGATCGACTGTTCTGTACAATAATATACTCGTATTTACAACTTACAAGAATCTCGCTCTAGTCGATTATACAAAAATGAAAATTTTAAATATTAGAAGAAAGTAAGTACAGTAAGGTACAGTACGCCTAAAGTTGCTACACCATTACTCGAGTGAGCCATGCTGACTCGTTCAAACTTGGGCGGACAGCATACATGATACTTAATTAATTTAAACAAAAACTTACAAGTAAGTAATTTGGCCGTTTATTGCACAAATATGGCTTCAATGACTTCACAACTCCTCCCTCCTCATTACTCATGACCTACTAATTATTTTCAATTACGGGTATTATGAAACTTTAATATGTATTCATAAAATAAATATAAATTTCATCAAGCACATACATACATACATACATACATACATACATACATACATACATACATACATACATACATACATACATACATATACAAACGAAATGTCTTAAATAACCCTCTGAGTCTAAAGAGGTTATAAAGGTTCTCTTTTTTTAAATATATTTATAAAATGAATGAAATGATACACTTCTTTTCTTCAAAGCCAGAACTGCCGGGACTCGGTTCCATCACAAGCCGGAGGAGGTCGCGTTGTAATTTATTATTATATAATATAATATATTTATTATTTATTTAAATTTATTTCCATAGTTATTGTCAAAAACACATAATGTCCCTCACAGCGCAGAGACCCGATCCCAAAACCCAGCAGAAAGGCTACATTACTTGATGACCAGTGCCCCACTAACCTGGCGGCCACTTCATCTGTCTGCCGCCGAGCACGTGGACGTGCAGGTGGTACACACTCTGCGCCCCCTGGGCCCCGTTGTTGACGACGAGGCGCCAGCCGTGCGGGGCGCGCGCGGCGCCCAGGGAACGCGCTACTAGCATCAGGTGACCCAGGAGCTGGGGACGAATAGGTATAGATATACAAATGTTAATTAAACAACGCTCCACACGCAACGTCTCTAAGTCGGACGGAAAGCGGATAGCGAAGTGTCTTGACACTACACACGACACTAGTCACTAGTCACTAGGCACTAGGTACGAGAGAACCCTGCATACATACTTACCCTGCATATACCCATATACCTACTATCTACTATCTACATACAACGACAACGAATCAATGAATAATATCATATATGTACAGACAGCATTGCTAATGAAATATTATATTATTTACTATATACATATACATATTAAACGTGTATTGCAAAACATGACGTGTTGTGACGTGTCACGTGACAGACGTGAGTGACGTCATATTCGTTGCATGTCCAAATATATTTTAGAAAACGTTTTAGATCTGAAGGAACTAATCCTCACTCATCCACCACCACCATCACTCTTTATTTTACCAGAGCGAGCAAATTAATTAAATGTTATTATTCCCTTGAGTGAGATTTGAACCCACAACAATCGTGTTTACAGTCAGACAGTGATTATGTCGCTTTTATTATATGTAAAGTACTATTCCACACTTCACCGAAAGAGAAATACATTTTTGGAAACATATTAAAAATATAATTTATATATATTTTTAATATATAAACCCGCCCGCACTCATTTATTTAATAGTAAAGTGAATTGCATTCATTTATCATAAATTATAGACCATATGTTACTCTGACATATAAGCTATATTACTGAAAAGTTTCAACTAAATCTGTTCAGTAGTTTTTGAGTTTAACCGGAACAAACATACAAACTGACAGATTTTCCCATTTATAATATCAAGCAGACGAAAAGGTGACAATAAGATGTTTAATTACACTTTAACTATGACAAAGTGTTGAGGAATGCACTTGATAAGCATTTTGTTACTTCAGCTTTACTATTTCAACTCTTATTGCTGTAACTGTAAGATGGCATTTTTGTTTGAAGCAGTCTGATTAGATTGTTAAGATAAGATCTATATTTTAAAACAACTGAGGCATTCTTTTGAATATGTTTTTAATATGAAAGTTTTTTTTTTTATATAATATGCTAGCTTCTGTCTGCAACTGTAGACTGTATTGGATGCAAATAATTAAATATTGTTACATGCGTGTGACACATTCAAAGTACACAAACTAACTCTGGCTGGCTGGTACCAGAGGTTACCACTGTAACCACTGGTGGAAACCAATGTGAAATCTTAATTAAAAATCTTATTGAAAATCAATAAACTCTTTATCTTAGAATTTTATTATTCTACAAAAAATGCTATCAAATTACAATTGTGGACTAATGATAAATATTAATAAATAAATATAAATATTGTCAGGATTGTCAGTTGCTTCCTTCTGCCAAGATATAGAATTTAAATTTGAATTGAATGTGATAATAAATAAATTAATAAATAAGGTCACTTAAATGTAGCCATAGCTTGTTACTACAATAGATGACAGCCAGTAGTGTCGACAAAGAAAAGCATAGGTTAAGACACTCTGTTGGTCACTTTTTAGTCTCAATGGACATATATTAGTAATCTATATATTCTAATAAATAACAATAGCCGCTTAAAACAGTTAGTACACTAAATGAGCCAATAAAGTAAGTGCACTCGTATATTACCTGTACAAGTTAAAAGTTTTAATTTAATATAACTTATAATAAGATATGTAATTTAAAATTGTCTTGTTAGTGTTACTTTATATAGAAATATATATTTATTAATAAATTTAAAAAAAAACTATTGATATTTCACTATTACTGCTGCATATGTTTCTGCAAGACTTGTCAGAGCTGCTTGGGAATTATAGAAGCTAAGTAAGAAACAAATGAATCAAATCAAGAAATGGAGTAAGTGTCTACTGTCTTATGTCCTCACTGACCTCTTTGTCTCCAGTCTCACTGTCCTGCAGCCTCGGGATCTTCCTCTTCGGTATCACCAAGAAATGTACCGGCGCCTGCGGGGATATGTCGTTGAAAGCTAGACAAAGCTCATCCTCATAAATGATATCGGCTTTGATTTCCTTCGATATTATTTTGTCGAATATTGTGGGGCCAGTGGAGGCGGGTTCCGCCGCATGCGCCCGCTTCACCTCGTCGCTGTAGGGCCGGCGCACCGCGACCGCCGCGCCGCGAGATATGTCGTACACGTTTGTGGGATAGCTCTTCCTTAACCGAAACTTCAGAGCGCGTTGAAACACTTTGTTAAACATTTTGTCTATTTTAAATAATGAATTAATAAAACATCCTGCCGCGATCAACTTCGACGCGATTTAAAAAATTTCCGATGTTCAATTTTGACAGTGATAGCGAGATAGTGATGCGCGATCCACTCGATACTTGAAAGTGCTAATTAATTATTTTCAAATTTAATAAAAGGAAACTACTGATTCAGAATAAATGATCCATATGATGAATAAAAATACGTGATAAATTGATTTTATTATCGATTCATTGCGTTATCTGCATTTGTCACCAATTTTTACGTTTCGTTATCGATACGAATGCAAGTGTCGCACATCCTTACCATTTAGAACGCCTCTTGTGTCAGGAGGACAGGAACATTTAATAATCCGAATTTAAATTTTACTTATTTAAAATGATTTAATTTTAGATATTTAAAATTTTACTTTCTTTACAACTTCGACGAAAGGAACTTTAGCTATACTTACATCGGAGGTGTATACATGTACATTTAGCAATTTGATGCTCTTAAAAAAGAAAACCACTATCGAGGATTCCCCGTCTTCTTATCGTCCCATATGTTTTTTAGATGAGGTAGGTAAGCTTTTTGAGCGCATTTTATCTATTCGTCTCAACGAACGTTTCTCGTGCAGTGGTCCTAATATATCGGACAGTCAGTTTGGATTTCTGCAGGGGTGTTCAACCATAAAACCTAGATGCTGTATCCCAGGGTGAAATATCTTTGACAGTTAGCCTTGACATTGTCAATACGCTTAATTCTGTCCCTTGCGATACAATAATGCAGTCACTTACATACCATCAAGTGCCTTTAAATTTGCAAGTGATTATTGGGAACAATTTGCGAAATAGGTACATATCATACACGGACCAAAACGGTTTCCAGAATCCGTAGAAGGATGCACTGTGGAATTCCACAGGGCTCTGTACTGGGGCCACTGTAGTGGAACCTTGCGTACGACGTTGTTTTGCGTGTAACTCTCCCTAGGGGTGTCAATTATCTGTTATGCAGATGACAGATGCCAGCATCTGGAGTTACTTTCTAGGAGATTAAAAGACTTTCCGAAATTGGAGTGGAAATAATTATTACAAAAATTTGTAAGTTAGGCTTAGGTATAGCAGCGCACAAAACGGAGGCTTTATAGTTCCATAAGTTACCGAGAAGCAGGGTGTCACCTGACTCGTATATTCGCGTGGGTGGTCATCAGGTTCACGTAGATCGGCATATGAACAACTTAGGGCTCGCATTGGACAGTCGCTGGGGCTTTGAAGAACATTTTGAGCGTTTAGGCCCTCGCATAAACAAGGTTGTGGGCGACCGAGTGAAGAAGTTCGTTCACTTTATGCGGGGGTAATCCGTTCAATGATTTTATACGGTGCGCCTGTCTGGTCTCAGAGACTGTCAATCCGATGCTGTAGAGCTAAATTGAAAAAATCAAATTCAAATAATTTTATTCAAATTAAGAATACACGATTCAGTTTTTGAACGTCAAAAACATTACCACCGGTTCACTTCAAAAGTGAAGCCTCAGACCTGAGAATAACCGGCGCAAGAAACTCAGCGGGACTTTTTTTTTAATATAGTTATTTACAATTATACAATTATTCATTGTTGACAATGATACGCTTGAGATAGACTGGAGACTGGAGACGGGAGCGAGCATTTCATTCCCCAAGGTGTGTTATCAGTTTACAAAAACATTAATTAGGTAACAACCTTTAACACACAATCGTCCTTCCACAATTTTTTTAAATTGTGATATAGAACATTCTCGGACGTCTTCTGGGATCCTATTGTAAAAGTGTACACACTTTCCCTTGAAGGAATTGCGGACTCGATATACTCGAGATATTTCTAGTTTTAATATTGTGTACATCGCCAATTTTAGTAAAATCATCAATATATTTTTTACATATAAAACATTTTCGAGGATATATTGAGACGCAACTGTCAATATGTTAATTTCCTTAAATTTATCTCTTAAAGGTTCTTTAGGGCTTAAGTTATAGATTGAGCGAATAGCTCTCTTCTGCAAGACAAAAACTGTATTGATCACGGCTGCATTACCCCAAAGTATAATGCCATAAGACATAATACTATAAAAGTAGCTAAAGTAAACAAGGCGAGCCGTTTCTACGTCAGTTAACGATCTAATTTTCTTAACCGCAAAAGCTACTGAGCTCAATCTATTCGATAATCCATCAATATGAGGTCTCTACTGTAACTTAGAGTCTATGGTGACACCCAGAAATACCGTAGAATCAACAGGATCCGCGGTCTCACCATTCAATAGTACATTGGCTTTAACAATTTTAGTGTTGGGTGGTCGAAAAATTATACATTTAGTTTTTGTACTATTTAATAGTAGGTTGTTAGCACTAAACCAATGTACTTTTGAGAGCGCATTGTTTACATCATCAATTATATTTTGTTGTCTTTTGATTTTAAAAAATAATGAAGTATCATCAGCAAACAATCTATCTCATGGCTCCTACCAACTAAATATGGTAAGTCATTTATATATATTAAAAAGAGGAAAGGACCAAGAATAGGCCCCTGTGGGACTCCCATACTGACTAATGACTCTGGAGATTTCATGCCATTTACATCAACCCTCTGAACCCTATTAGCTAAATAAGACGTCAGAAAATCGAGTGCACGTCCTCTTATGTCGTAATGGTTTAGCTTCATGATCAATGTAGAATGCTGCACGCAATCAAATGCTTTGGACAGGTCACAGAACATGCCAAGAGCATCCAGCGATTCCTCCCAAGCCTCGTATATACTCTTTATGAGAGTTATTCCAGCGTCAGTAGTAAAGCGATATTTAGTAAAGCCATACTGTTTGTCATGCATGAGATTATGTAAATTAAATTGATATAATATTTGATTAAAAATTATTTTTTCAAAAATTTTACCTAATGCGGGCAGCACCGATATAGGTCGGAAATTATTGGGATCTGATGTACTACCCGATTTAAATATAGGTACGACTTTATTAAACTTCACAAGGTCAGGAAACACATCATACTCTATACAGTTGTTAAAAATAGTCGCGAGGTGAGGAGCATTAGCGTCTATTATATAGCTAATTAGTTTAACAGAGATACCCCATAGATCTGTGGTTTTCTTAATAATTAGGGACTTAAATGTTTTAGCAATATCTCTTGAGCTGACTTATTTAAATTTAAAATCTACATTACATTTTTGTACGCTCTCCTTAAGTAATCTTTCAGCGACGGTTGTAGAAGATATAAGAGTTTTTATTGTGAAAACTGGAATATCAATAAAGAATTTTTCAAAAAAACATGCAACTTCTTCATCACAGCTAGTAAGACCATTGTCAATTTTTAATCTAAATTCGTTGTTGCAATTCTTAGCCTTTCCAGTCTCACAATTTATTATGTTCCATGTCATTTTAATTTTATCAACAGAGCTTTTTATCTTAATTTTAATAAGTAAAGATTTTGCCATGGAACATTTTTTAAATAATTTAGAATAAGCTCTAACATAATTAATAAATGATTTATTGTTAAATGTTTTTTCACTATAGAGATCATTTAACCTTTGTATCCTCTTATGAATTTCCACAGTCGCCCAATCATTAAATGACAAGAAACCCCCAGAATTAATTGTTTTAGAAATAAATACAGCATTGAACTCATTTTTAATGATATCGAAAAATTTCCCATATAACAAGTTGGGTTTATTATTATTATCTTGTTCTTCTTCTGTGCCTTTATTTGGGGTCGGCCCTCCTCGTATTCCGGCACCATGTGAGACAGTCTTGGGTTGTCCCTACATCTAGGTTTACTCCTGCCAAATCTTTGGCAACGGTTGTCCACCACGTGGACTGTGGTCTTCCTCTACCCTTTTTTGTGTCTGGGATATCTAGCGCAGCTTTTACGGCGCTAAATTCGTCCTTTCTCATCACATGCCCGTATCATCGCAGTCGACTTTCCACCATCTTATCTACTATAGGTGCGACTTTGAAAGTTCCCCTGATACACTTGTTTCGTATTTTATCAAGTCTTGTAACTCCCGCAGCCCATCGTAGCATTCTCATCTCATTGACGTGCATTTTTTGTTCATGCTGTTTTTTGATTGCCCAACATTCTGCACGATACAACATAGCTGGTCTTACT
Source organism: Dione juno (assembly GCA_037127375.1). Taxonomy (NCBI): domain Eukaryota; kingdom Metazoa; phylum Arthropoda; class Insecta; order Lepidoptera; family Nymphalidae; genus Dione; species Dione juno. The sequence continues at coordinate 41,419 of JAXRJS010000102.1, forward strand.
GCTCTTCTATACACTTTACCTTTTAATTGTATTGGCATCTTTGGGTCACAAAGTACACTCGAGAGCATTCTCCACTTATGCCATGCAGCATTTATCTTATGGGCAACGTCCGCGTCGACACTGGCATCCGCACTCAGCATTATATATATATATATATTTAAAATGTTGATGATATTTAAAATGTTGGGCTTTCGGTATTGGTTCTCCGTCAATGTGTATTGAAGTGAGTAGATAGTAATTGGTCAGAAAATATGCAATGTAGATATTCGGTTTTGCTTCTGCTAATGCGTAGGCCATTCCTCTCTATGGCTTGTTTCCAGGATGTCATCGGCGTACAACATACACCAAGGGAGACTAGCCTGGGCATGTTTGGTGAGATAGTTCATTGACAGATTAAACAAGAGTGGGCTTAGTGCTGAGCCTTGATGTACTCCAACTTTGACTTCAAATGGTATACTGGTTCCAGCTAGACTTCTTACTTGTGTGCTGATGCGATCATATGTGTCCTTTACCAGATTGATGTAATATTCTGGTATTCGTTGCATTTTCATAGCTTGCCAGACTAAATTACGCGGTATTATGTCAAATGCCCTCTCAAGGTCTATGAAAACAATGTGAAGATCTTCTTTGCTGGCCCTGTGCTTTTCCATGAGGATTCTTAGAGCTTGTATTGCATCAGTGGTGGCTCTACTTGCTGTGAAGCCATATTGATATCTGATATGGATATAAGATGTCTTAGACGGTTGTTTAAAATGCACTCCCAAATTTAAGTGTATGAGATGTTAACTTAATACCCCTGTAATTTCTGCAGTCGCTTACTTCTCCCTTGTTCTTATAGAAGGGCACAATAAAGCTACGCCGCCATGATTCCGGGATTTTAGTGCTGATTATAATAGCATTGAAAAGTTTTGTCAGCCATTGTATAGCAGCTGATCCTAAACCTTTCCAAAGTATAGTAGGTATATTATCCGGACTTACCACTTTATAGTTCTTCATCTGTTTGACTGCTTTCTCGACTTGATCCACGCTTATTTTTTGAATGGGGCCATGTATCGCACGGGCATTTTCTAATGGTTTACTCGGAAACTTCTCATTTAGTAGTTACTGGTAATATTGACCCCATCTTTCATTAATTTTGTTTTTGTCCGTTAGTAGGGTTCCATTTTCATCTTTAATATATTTATTGATCTTAATATCTAAACTGGTTTGATGCAAGTTTGAATATTTGTTTTTTCATTTTCAGCCTGCTTAATTTTAGAGTAGAAGTATTCCCGTGCATTAGACTGATATTCTGCCACCTTACGCTTAGCCATCTTTTTTGCTTATTATTATTATTATATTTTAAGTAATTAAGTTTTGCTATTATTTTACTTCTAAACCTTTCTATACGACCAGTTGTCATCGGTATACAAACAATTTTTTGTCTCTTATTGATTTTACTTTTCCCAAAGTTAAATGAAGCCAACTGTCCACAATGATCTGATGTTAAAATATTAATTATAGACTTATGTCTCGGTACAGCATTTGTAAAGATATTATCAATGCAAGTGGCTGTACAATTAGTAATTCTAGTTGGCTCTAGAAATAAGTTATCTAGGCTATATGAATTTATTAACGACCTGAATCTAGTACTAGTGGTGGAATTATCTAGTAAATTTATGTTAAAATTAACACATGTAACTGTAAATTTCTTAGATTCAGATAGTTTTACAAGCACTTGTTCAAAGATACTTTTAAACCATTCATATAATCTAGAGGGAGGTCTGTACACACTTACAACAATGAAATGCTCTACAGCAAGCTCAACACAGGCCATTTCAATAGTCTCCTCAACAGAGAGGCTCACAATATCCTTACGTTCTCTAAATTTGTATCACTTTTTCAAAATGATTAAAGAGCCACCGCGAATTGCTTTTTCTCTGTTGAACATACTAGCAACTTGGTGATTATTCAAATTAAATATAGCCTCAGAGTATTGAAGCCTGTGCTCTGTCATACAAAGTACATGAATATTATTACTATCTAAGAATAATTGAATTTCCAGGTCATTATTGAGCATACCTTGTATGTTTTGATGCACCAAGTTTGTATCATTATCATTACAAATTGTATATTTTTTATGTTATTACTAATATAATGTGATATTTTGCTAGAGATGGCCTCTTTTGTTGGATTCCAAACAAGTCAAATTGTACTGTTCAAAAGGAACATTTTTATTTATAGTCATAGAACTGGCTAAGTTAATATGTAAATAATATGATAGCATACTTGCTATCTGTCTTTTATAAAAATAAGATAGGTGTAGCCTCTCACATGTCAAATTAAGATTATAGCCTTCAATGCAGAGTCGCAATCAGAATGGTTCGAGGATACCGTACGATTTCTTTTGAGGCAGCGACCTTACTTGCGTGCTTCCCACCTTTAGATATTCTGGCATGTATGATTGCGAGAATATGTTGTCGGACCAGCGAGACAATTGGACATTCGGCCTCAAGCACACTTGATAACAGACGCGCGACGTGGTGCTCGCGACCGCACCGTACCGGAGAACGGTACGCACACAAACGCGTTGTTCGGGCAAGATGAGACGTAAACGCCGAGTCACGTATTGTCTTACGCCAATATTCACTGGACACGCTGGTTTCGGTGATTATTTGTTTGTTTTGGACATAATCTTTCCCTTTCCGCAGTAATAACAGAACAATGTTGGTCCGGGCATCAGCGTGGATAACCGTAGTCTCCTTCTGTGAAAATGTCATGTGTCAGAAGGAGGCTGCTGAGCGAGATCGGGAGAGGACCAATCCCTCTCCTCACAGCTTAGCTTCGCGATGTGTGAAAAATGTGATTGATTTCATCTTAGTGAATCAGCTGATACAAAATAGGTTTCGAATAAGCTGATCTACGAGTATTTAGGGGTGTTGACTTGAGAATAGCGCACTATCTAGTGAAGCCATTTGAAAGCCAGCCAACCCACCGAACCATTGATAATGATATAGTGAAAAAAGTCAGAGAAACAAATAGAAGAAAGATTAACAAATAAACTTCCGGAAAAACACTAAGCTTTTCTGGCGAAAACATAGTAATTTCTGGGGCCGTTCGGTAACTTGTAGAATGAAAGGGATATTTTCGAAGGACGGTGAAATATTGACAGACGATAAGAAGTTTGAAATGTGGTAAGGAGAATAATATATGGACTTACTACCAAGATGATTAAATATGATGTGCCGTTTATGCTGGAAATCAGGGGAGGTCCCGGACGGTTGTCGAGGTGCAGCTATCGTGCCTTGGTATAAATACAAAGGTTCACAGGTTGCTACAGGCTGTAAAGTCTCACTCATCAGTGTCATCTGTCAGTGCAGTAGCTAATCATATCTGGATTTCCACAGTAACGGGCATACATGTACCCTGTGGTAGCCCGCAACAGATACTTCATTGACGGTTGGAAACATTCTATCATTATACATTCAGGAAAACTAAGTATAATAACAATTTTCTTTCCTTTAATACTTCTCTATAAAACTTCATTAGGCTTGATGCTACTCAGATGGGAAATAACTACGATAAGACGTATAAAGCGTCGTCGCGCCTTTAATAAATACAGAGGAGATTCCCTCCACTATCCTCCATCCCCAGGGACCACGCGACATCGGGCAGACTGGTGATTGGTCGAGAACATCAACAGGAAGTCAAAAATAATGACTACAAAAACGGAAGTCCACAGCGTCTTCTCACAGATGCTGTGCATCGTCACATCTTAAATAATATAAGTTTTATTATTGTGTACAACATGGAGGTAGCTGGTACTATATATTTTATAATACTTACTTTTATATATTCTGGGTTCATCAACATCATTCATCAATCATGTTAAATGTTTGTTTGTTTTTAGATAAGGATCAATTAAAACAATATATTTCAATTATAAAAGTTTATTAAAGCTCTCTTTAATATGGACGACAAAATATTTACAATAAATAGCACCTTTACCATAACCATAATTTTTAGTTTCATGCAACAATACTTGCAGGTCCTATTGGACCAGGAGATATCCTGGTACCAAAACGAGAACCGAGTCTCTGCTTCACTTCTTACACAAATAATAAGCTTGTTCATTTTAGAGTTCTGTACCTCAAAAGAAACGGATCTATTGAGGGTTCAGTTTGTTGTCTGTCCGTCTGTCAAGGCCATTTTTCTCAAGATCACGTGGAGATTTCAGGCTGGAATTATAGTGGCTCGAAGCAAATATATTTTTTATGTTTATCTTCGTTTTAGTCGTAATTTGTATGAAAATCGCCACAACTTTGGCTGACCTGCAATTTTGAAATTTGGCAAGGAGATTACTTACAGTACAAACAATGCAGAAAAACCGAAAATTCTACATACGAGCCGTAGTATCTGTAGCTCATTTCATACAAAATGAGTGCATACGACCGCACGCTTAAGTTTGTCATTACAAGTTGTACTTTCCACTGACCTACAATCGTGAGATTAGTACGGGACCCTCAACGAGCGAGTTGCAGAGCTCGCACTTGACCAATACTTTTACTGACTACCTAACATATCTATAACCTCAATATTGATAATTATTATTTCTTTAATTTTAACAATTTTCCTGCTTAAAATATTCTTTAACCAACATAAAGTAATAATTGAGCATTTATTATTAACTAAGTAGTTATATAATAATATTTAAAATGACAATTCTTGTAAAAAAAAAATCCGCATCCATGTTTCACAAGCAATAAAGGAAGCTACGTCAGAAATCCTTGTATTTTCTAGTTAATTTTCCATTTAATATGAAATTAATTTTTTTATCGTTATACATTGAATAATATCACATCTAATATGATATGATGGGATTCATAATTATTGGTAGGTTTCCATTGCTACTAGATATTTATATACAGTTTTAAGCACACAAAGTAGTAGTTCATAAGTTATAGTCTCTAAATATTTAAAGTAAATACATATATATATATATATATATATATATATATATATATTATATTTATATATATATATATATATATATATATATATATATATATATATATATATATATATATATATATATATATATATATATATATATATATATATATATATATATATATATATATATATATATATATATATATATATATATATATATATATATATATATATATATATATATTATATATTATATTATATATATATATATATATATATATATATATATATATATATATATATATATATATATATATATATATATATATATATATATATATATATATATATATATATATATATATATATATATATATATATATATATATATATATATATATATATATATATATATATATATATATATATATATATATATATATATATATATATATATATATATATATATATATATATATATATATATATATATATATATATATATATATATATATATATATATATATATATATATATATATATATATATATATATATATATATATATATATATATATATATATATATATATACCTACGTCATTTAATACAAATAGTCCGGAAGCTTAAAATTCACTATAATATATTTTAGTTAGTTAAGTGTGTATTAGTATATATTTTAGTAACAACAGATTATAAATCACACATATTTATGGCAGTTTCATTAAGGTTCATTGTCATTAATTTAAAAAATATATATTGTATCTCTTCCGTATATTTCTCAGTAAATTGCTTAGAAACTCTTATATATTAAACCTAGAAGCTATTTGTCTCTTTCATATAACGTCAATCACTCGGCTGTAGGCGGCGTACAAGAGAGACGACAATAGTCTCACAGTCCCGTACACTACTTCACGGATCGACTTGTTCTGTATCACAAGCCTGAAGAGGAGGACCATCAAGAAGAAGATTACACTCTTGTGTAGAATGTACATTCTGAAAAAGATTTTTGTGTTAAAAAAAAAGTTTTATTCGTCAGTTTGTTTAATTAAACAAAAGTGAATTTAATTAAATAAATGTATTTTTATTTTTTTATACTAATTCAATAAGTATACATTTACATCTTGGGCATTTCGCGTATTGAATTTTATTTGTGCTCAATAACCTGCTACAGACTAATTTTACTAATCTTTGCCTTTTTTATAATTTAAAAATAAAATATGGCAAGTAAGAGTTGATTCGACGTCCACTACGGTCCATTACGATCCGGTGCAATCCTTGGAACTCGTGGGACCTTGCCGCGCCTTGCCAAGCACGTTATGCTCCCTTAACATTCATAAAGCCTATCTTCTTCTTCATTCTGATGAACGTGATCTTTTCAAACGAATTTTTAAATTTTTACATAAAAAAAAAGAAATATATATATATATATATATATATATATATATATATATATATATATATATATATATATATATATATATATATATATATATATATATATATATATATATATATATATACATACCTCTTAGTGTGTTTCTTAGCTTCAACAATGTCTTGATCTTTTTCTTTGAGCAAATATTTTCTAATACCTTTGACGAAGTTCAGGAATTGTTCGTCCCAGCTGTAACGACACCACTCGTTTTAATGACAAAAAAAATAAAAGTACAAACGTTATTAAAGTGTTACTTCTTTACAAAAAACATCAATATAAGTGATATGATAATAAATGAGTATACAAGTGACAACTTACTCTATACTCTTTGGGTCCAGGTTGTATATGGCGCTGTCGCCGGGCGACAGTCGGGCGCGGAGTTTAGCTACGTTGTCTGTCTTGAAGTGCCACTCGCGTAACGCAAAGAAGACGAGGACGTCGTGCATTGCGCGCATCTTCCTGTCTGCTGTTATTAAACTTATCCTGAAAGAAGTCGAATATAGTATTAAAATTGCAACCACAAAATACTTAGATTTTCTTCTAAAACTAGAAATACTATATGTCTATCGAAAAAGAAAATAAGTTTTACATCATATACATATATATGTAACGACAATTGACGGTCAAATCCCAACTTAATAAACAATTTCAAATGAAATTAGAGAAAGTATAGAATTTAACAGCAAAATATTAAGCCTCTCTTTAAAGACACCATTTCTTATTTTATATCATAGATATCGTCTCATCTGAATTTAATATGCTTAGGTACATAGAACAGTTTTGGATGTTTCTATTAGAATAACACCATCCCTCATCTCACCGTCTCACAAGAGCGAAGCTCCAATTGCTCTCCTGTGCTCAGGAGTCGACAAGTAGCGCATCACCAAACTTGACCCTAGATTTGCAAATTATAAACTTACCTCATTTTGAATCCAAACGTTCTGATAACGTACTCTGCGAAATGCAATGGAATGGTCTGAAGGAGGAATTCCAGTACTTTATAGACGTATCTGAAATAATATATTTATTTGTTAGTAATTGAAGAGCTATATGAAATAAAACGTCAACGCACTAATCCCTTGGTCGTTATAGTGGCTAAGGGCGCTCCTCGTCCACTCCCACTCCTCGCAGCGTCCTTCTAGACCCATAACCATCCCATAACAGTAGCCAGCCGTCATTACGACGGAAGAACGTAACAGGCGACGTGGCTCCTCTTACATATTTCACGACACGTACGGCCCTCCATCTACGACCAACCTATATCACTTTATGATTTGTCACATTGTTTATTTTTATATTTCTGAGGACGGGACTCTGTCGTGTACCTAAGATGCTGGAGATAGATAATTTGGAACTAGGAACTAGCAATTAATAAAGGCCAAATAAAAGTGATTATCATGGACCGCCTGCAAGCACTGAGTGACATCGATAACACAAGGTCCGATGGTATTCAAACAAAATAAATCTGGGCTCTTAAATAGGCAACGATGGCAGCTGTGTACCAGAGTTAAAGATAAGTGCAATGGCCTATAGAAAAACAGGTGATCGACAAACAAAAGGCTTTGATCTTCCAGACGTCTTACATGGCAAGGTAACATGGACCATCAAAGTATCGATTCATTCGTAATATGATACTGAGAATTTTTATAACCGCTAAGCGTACAAATGTGTCAATCCTCTCACAGCTAAAGATAAAATAACTTATTTCAACAACTTATCAATATGTGTGTGTGTTCTTTGGACATATAATGAGATCCCGTCACAGTAGCCTCGAACTCGTTGGTCCTCGTTGGAAATTGGAAGAACATCAACCAAATGGCCTGACCAGCTTAAATTTCCAGACACGTTGAAATTCCGCATTCTTGCTAACCTTCCAATAGACAGTTCATCCGTTGGAGACAGTTCATTAGTTCCAAATACACATCCCACCAGGATCACGATCTTCACCTCTGAAGATCGTGAACCAACCACAGATAGATATAAAACTTCATTTTTTTTATTTCCGTTTCTATTTACGTACACGTCATGATGTTACACAACGTTATTTGGCAGTTTAGTTCAATTTTCAATAAAAAATAAAATGTAATAAATTCTCTACTATTACGTAATTATGAACATGTAAGATCTCACCTGGTCTCCACTCCGAAGCCGCAAGGGTACCATATACAGCTATCCAAGGGATTTTGGGGAAGATGCTTTTTCAATGACGCCTCAAACTCCTGCCAGGTTGTTGGATTTTCAAACGTACTGCAGTTGTAAACCCGGACTTCTGGGATCCTGAAGAGAAGCATAATATGTTGGTGGAAAGAATGTGTCAGCTTAAAATATTTATAACTAGCGACCCGCACGCCACTTCGCCCGTTTAAGTGAACTTTAATGTGTTCCTTTTGAAATGTTACACATATGACATTATATTGCAATTCGTTGGTTTTCTCGGATTTATATATCATTTCGAATCACTGTGTATATATATATATATATATATATATATATATATATATATATATATATATATATATATATATATATATATATATATATATATATATATATATATATATATATATATATATATATATATATATATATATATATATATATATATATATATATATATATATATATATATATATATATATATATATATATATATATATATATATATATATATATATATATATATATATATATATATATATATATATATATATATATATATATATATATATATATATATATATATATATGTATATATATATATAATTTTAAGCTACCAATAGATGGCACTCTTTCAAAAACGTCTAATTTATCTACTTATCGTTATATGTTACTATAATTATTAGAAATCAAATGATTTGTAATACTTATTGTAATACCTATCTAGACCGGAAATTAGTTTTGTAATTTTTTTATTGTAAATTAATTCAAAAAATTCTGCTGAGTCGTTTTTGAGCTTCTATTATAGATTTAACCGACCGAATTATTATTGTTTTAAGTCTCTTATGTACAGAATTTCTATCCTTTAATAAAAAATAATATAAATTAATCATGACTGAAATATCGCAAAGCTATACTTATGAAGTTAATAAAAAAAGCAATCAAAACACACTTGTCTACAGCAATCTCCCAGGCTACAGCGAGCATGGTGTCTATGGCCATGTCCACCGGTAGCAGGTCAGCTCTCGCGTCTGGTTTCCTATGGAACACGTGTAGCAGCCCCTTGCCGGCGGCCGCCACCACGCCACTGGGGCCGTTCAAGTTTTCAATCCATCCAGGACAAGGGTGTCGCAGTGAAGAAACAACTGAGGAGATGAGTAGAATAATTAAGAGTGGAATGCTTTCCCTGTTTCTTTATCAATTTCATCTTTAGGAATTTACGTTATAATATTTATTTTTAATTGTATTCTATTTTTGAATATCGTTATCGATTGGAACTCTTTACCTACACGCTGCTTGTGAGTACCTAGAGTAGAGTACCTATAGTTGCAATTCTGTTACTGTATATATTTTTTAAAACAAAATCAATAATAGAGTGACTTTTTCTCTGCGTACCCTGGGCCAGGTCAGGCCAGGGCTTATGTATTTACCAATGGTTGGTCTGAAGATGGCGATGGGGTATGTCTTGTTGGCGCGACTGTTGACTGCTTCCTCAGCCATTGCTTTTGTAAAGGTGTAGGTATTAGGTTTCGGTTGTATGTATCTGTGAAAAAAAAATTAAATACTTTTAAGTTAATTCGAAGGAGACTTAGATACGTTCAAAAATATATTTATGGCTAATTGGGTCATTGGTTATTCAAATAATTTGGAAAAGTGGAGAAGAAAACATCTTAATGCTATTTTGAAGGTTCTCTAAAGCTAAAAAAATAAAACACTTACTGGGAAGTTATACCAGAGAGCAGCGCAGGTGGAACAGCATCCACCAGCGCCAGAAGTCGAGGCAGAGGAGCTGGAGCTGAGTACACCTTTTCTTCTATTACGTTACGCTCTGGGTTACTGTATGCCGTGGACACGTGGACCAGAGCCTAGAGAGAAACGTTTATGATAAGTTTAAACAAATGTACATATATGAATTAAAATACAATAAAGATTGACAGTAACATTTTTAAAACATCGTGTAATTTATATACATTTGTACGTATAAAAATATGGAATGCAATAAATTCTCACAAAACGGCTTAAAATGTGTTGGACTTAATCAATTCAATTTGAAACACTTCCGCCAAGTAGCTGAAGAGTCAGACGAAGGAAATATACGTCTTTGGTAACAAAAATAAAGGACGAAGTAAAATTATCCAATCTAATCCAAAATGTCCAGTTGTGTTCAGAAATTTTCTTATATATATATATATATATATATATAACCTGTAAATTTGGCAATGTATCGCAGATGTCCATAAGGCGCATCACTGAGAGCACGTTCTGTTCCACCGCCGTGGAGAGAGCCTCGTCGAACTTGAGTGTGGCGGCCGAGTGGAATACTATTGACACCTGGATATTAAAATAAAATACTTTATTTTTTTTAACTTCACGCTGTATCCCGCATATGGCAGGGTAGCCAGTGGGAACCTAGTGCTAAAAGATTCCTCTCTCCACTTTCCGACACGACCCTTCGAGACTAAGTGACGCGTTGATGCTGGCTGGTGGGATTTCATTGGCACGTTTTGTCTTGTTAATTCAAAAGCAATTAAAAATTATTGACAAGTTAAAATACTTTCGTAAATCCATCACTTGTTTAGTAGACAGTATGCACTATCGGTAGATACTGATATTGTATTTACTTTCCGATATGATCTGACATAGGAGATCATGCACATATACTTATTTATATATCAATATACTACGAGGTGGTGTATTCTCACCTCTTGCAACTCCTTCAGGTAAGGTCCATTGATGCCAAGTCCGGGCTGCGACACGTCTCCGGGAACGATGTACAACTTGTCCAGCTGAGATGGATTGGTTTGACGTAGGACGTCGAACACCTGGATATAAATATACATTTACGATTAGTTATATAAAATATATAGCATTATTTATGTAGGTACATAAATGTATGTAATGTGAGAGGTTCTCGCTAGAGCCTCTCTTCTCGTCTTTTAGAGAATATAATGAACTGGATTAGGTTTCTGTTACTGGATTTAAAATCAATGTACGTACTGGTGACTGTTTTAACGCCAGCAACCGTTTCTCCGGCGAGTCGCCCTTCTTGTGCCGCATCAGCAAGTGGAGACGTCCCACGTCGGGACATGTCGAGAGTAGTCGCTCTATGAGCACCTGGATATATGAAAACAAGTTGGTTATTCGAAAGAGCCAATCCAAGTTATGAAGTAGCCGAAGTAGATATTTGGACAGACCGCTTACCGTTTTTCAGTAATAGTAACCGTACATTTACTAAGCTCGTTCGCGCTAAGTTACAATTTCCCCTTGAAATAATTATAAAATAAACTTAATAACATTTTTAGGGTTCCGTATCTCAGAAGAAATAAAACCTTTAGAGGGTCACTTTGGTGTCGGCATGCCTGTCTGTACGTGCGTCTGTCAAGATAATTTTTTTAACGACTGAAATTAACAACATAAAGTTAATAATTACATCAAAAATCAAATCCACAGTTCCTTTAAGTGCTTACACAAAAAATGCATAATTTTTGGTTTAGATTGTTTTTATTTATTTGATTATGCATATTGTATGAAATCCGCTGTGTATCCAAACCTATATAGGTTACTCATCTCACTTTGGCAAAAAAATCACAATTTACACTAATACTTATTATAGAAAAAGCCAGAACACAGGAAAAAATCTATCACAAACTTATATTTGTAGTTAGATTCTGTTCATTTTTATAAGTTTTGTGTCCTGAGACCGACTCGCGCTTGACCGATAAGTTTTATAACACCAATTGTTTGGCAAGAAAGATTGCTATTAATTGAAGAACTTACTACAATATATTAAAGTGACAAGAGATTCACTTCCAGATTGTCAGTTAAGAACTATATACTATTTCGCAACCTTCCAGTGACCTTTCCTCCAGCAGTTACCTTCCACTCCTGGTAGTAACGACGCTATTAACAAATGATAGTTAATAGGCTACCTTAAAGAGTGTCAAAACGTCTCATTCGAGTTCGCGACCTCCGGATACTATATGTATAGTATATTCGCTGGGTGCGAAGTGCGCGCGTGCTCCGTGGCTAAAACGGAAACACTGTCGGACCAAATGTCACACAACTACACAAAAATACACAAAAACTCTGCATTAGGTATCAATATGTATGAAACTCTGGATATCTATGAGACGCGTTATTCGATTATATATGTTTATTTACTTTCCGTAAAGTCAGCCATAAAAATAACTCGTGTATATTACCTGAAATTTACTGATTGTGGCATTTTAGACTGAAAATAAAAAAACGATCAACAGTATTAACGACACCTTAGGCTTACATGATCGAATAAAATCTCAGTAAATTACGCTGTTTCAATACAATTATTGCTTCTTTACTTACTATTCGTACTAAATGCCAACCATTTGACATTTCAATGTCCGACATAATTGTAACCGCTAGATGGCGCTACCGTCGCGCACCTAGCGGATAGTATATACTACTGTGTATATATATATATATATATATATATATATATATATATATATATATATATATATATATATATATATATATATATATATATATATATATATACACCCACACACACACACACACACTCACATACACACACACACACACATACACACGCACATACATATACAATAGAAACAAGTTGTGCCCACGTCTTCGTTGCGTGAGAACGTTCAATTGAAGAATTCGACAAAATTATGATTTATGCCACGTTTATAAAAACACAGCCTGCGCTTTTGCTACTTCATTTGTTTCGTTATATACTACATATTCTGATACTCACTTACAGAATGTTGCAAGAAAATATAGTATATGTAGATGTAAATTATTTATATGCAATTATATGTACATACAAGTTTACGCCCGTGTAGCTCAGTGCGGGGTGCTCAGGGGGACGACCTCAATTGAATTGATTGATTATGTACATACTAATAATTGTAATAAATAATGCGATTCATTAGAATCTAATCTAATTAGCAATTTAATTCGTTTTTAATTGACATTTGAAGTAAACACGATTATAAGAGCTACCGCTGTGCAATGAGAGCGCAGTCACACGGTTGCGCTACGGATACGGGTTCGATTCCTACTGGGGGTTTAATAAAGATTTATCTTAATTTTCGTTTAATGAACATAGCACACACTTCTATTAAATAAAAAAAAAATAACATGTAGTTATAGATAGACTGCTTTTTAATTAAATACAGATGTCCTAGACATTCCTTTTTAAATATTAATAATGGAAGGGGAAGAAAGCAATTTTATAATTTTCAAGATATTCAAGATATATATATATATATATAATATATATATATATATATATATATATATATATATATATATATATATATAATAACTGTCAAGTGACTAACAGAGATCAGCGCACAGTCCAAACTACTGAATCATTAAATTTTTATTAGTACTAAAAAAGAAATTTCGCATTCTGATTGCGATAACGTAAAGTAGGGGTTAAAAATATGTTTGAATTAGTTGTATAATTTGTCATAGGAAAACCAACAACAGGCTAGTCTAATAGTATTGTTTTAGTTTAGTTAGAGACTATGGAAGAAATAACTATAATTTCATACAATGATATAGTTCACTCGTAACATACTTTTCCCATAAAACCAGTAGCTCCTGTGATGAAGATGCTCCTGCCGGCGTAGAACTGCGGCAGCAGCGCGTCACACGGCGACCTCGGCCTCGCCACCATGTTGTATCTAAAATGTAAAAATTCCTTACATAAATCCTTTAAAAAAGTAAGAGAAACAAAAATTGTGGATTTCATTCTCATTTTCTCCCTCCAGTAATAGAGGCAAGCCGCAGCGTTGAGTTCCGCATATACTTAGCTTTTTTTACAGCTTTTTAGATAATATTTGCTAGTAATTACAACCTGACGCCATTGTTTTTAAATAAAAACTAATGTGTTTAACACACGATGGTCGTGAATTCGATTTCTGATTCGCTATTCGATATCTACGCTCTGGACAGTCAAAGTAAAGCCATGGGCGTACCGTCTGGTATTCAAATCTAAAACACATACAAAAATAAATGTAAATGAGCTCCAAAATCTGTAGTAAAATATTTAAATGACGTACGTAATAGAACCCATTGACTGGTGACTAGTGACTGGTGACTGGTGACTGGTGACTGGTGACTGGTGAGTAGTGAGTAGTGATGCCTTCTATTCATATAATAAACAATGTGAACAATGTCAGTCTGGCAGAGTGCCGATCCAATAATACCGATGTTGTACTAAAGGTGCATACACCTGCTGCTGTATGACAGAGACACATACCCGACTACCCGACATGGCTGACAGTGTCCGTCTGATGGTGAACTTTAGAAGATATTATGCGGGATACATACAGCTTCACGCTGTTTCCCGCATATAGCGGGGTCCCCCACGCACCGCCTAAGTGTCAAGTCGTGGTGGAAATTACCACAGAATGAGAAACTAAAAATAATTTAAATATACGGGAATGAAACTTCCAAGTAATAAAAATTACATCACTAACATAATAGTGACATTACAGCCAAGGTCACAAGTTCAAGTTACACTCAGGTTTTTATACATTTTATTTAATTTAAATATTTTTTTTTGTAAAAAATATTAAAAAAAAATGTAATTTGAATCCAAACTAAAAATTTAAATTAAATTTAAAATAATAAATTATTTTGCCATTATAATAATATAACATCTCCTAAAAATCTCCTAATGTTGTTTAATTTTTTTTCCAAACTAAGCGGTAGGTTGTAGTTCTTCAATATAATATGCTAAGTTTGAAATTTGTAAGTTTTATGTAAAAATAACTAATATTTACATATGTATATAGTATATTGGTGGAATGTATATGGAGAGCGGAGAGCGGAAAGTGGAGAGTCAATATATACACAATCCAGAGAAAAAAACAACAATTTTATTAATAAATTAGTTATATTAAATTGTATTTACAAATACGAAATGATGACAAGAAGTTGGTTAAAATAGTAAAGTCAAATTTTCTAATAGATCGATAGATAGATATATAGATAGATAGATGGCCCTGTCAGTATGTTGTCAGTATGACGTCAGTCTGATGTCAGTTCACTGTCGGAGGCAAACAGAACATGGCAGAGAACATATTTATTTTATTTATAATTTAAAACTCAACGTGCACTTGTTGACTTAAACACATAATATTTACTTACAATATGTTCCTGCTACTGGCTACTGTACTAACCGCTCGCTAATATTGACACGAAGCGTACGACTGGTTCGTAGCTGCAGTATATATGTATATATATATATGTATATATATATATATATATATATATATATATATATATATATATATATATATCTATATATATATATATATATATATATATATATATAATATATATATATATATATATATATATATATATATATATATAATATATATATATATATATATATATATATATATATATATATATATATATATATATATTATATATATATATATATATATATAATATATATATATATATATATATATATATATATATATATATATGTATATATGTATATATATAATATATATATATAATATATATATATATATATATATATATATATATATATATATATATATATATATATAGTACTATATATATATATATATATATATATATATATATATATATATATATATATATATATATAATATATATATATATATATATATAATATATATTTAATCAGTGATTTACATATTATTAATATTAATATGCGCATGTAACTTAACTCGATTGCATCGAGTCCGCAATTCTTCATGGGACATTCTTGTGAATAGATGTTTGTGTGTTATATTTAATTCTCACGTCAAGTTGAGGGTGTGGTTAGTCGGGCGGAGAGCGGAGAGCAGAGTGTCATGGAAATAAGATCACTTTGCTTAGTCCGCTGTAAGTAAGATACAGCGTGATACTACACAAAATAATAATAAAAATGTAAGTTTTCGCTGTCTGTAGGTATATGGAACATATATGAAAATATTATTACTGGGGGCATTTATAGTTGCGGTGCAAGCCAAAACTTAACAGTTTCAATTTAATTTAGTTTTTTTGTCTGTACGTTTGTGTACGTTAATCTCGAAAACGACTTGACCGATTCAAATGTGGTTTTCATTATTATATTAAGGTAAGCTTCATTTTTAATATATAAATACAGATATATTCGATTATATAAGAGTAAATCCGAGAACATAGAGCGAGTGAGCGAAGTCGCGAGTGGGTCGCTAGTGTATATACACTATACTAATATATCGTTACTTATATAAGTAACGAGAACGAAAAAACGAACGTGAACGTGAACTCTACCAATTAAAAATATTAAGGGC
Organism: Dione juno; assembly: GCA_037127375.1. Taxonomy (NCBI): domain Eukaryota; kingdom Metazoa; phylum Arthropoda; class Insecta; order Lepidoptera; family Nymphalidae; genus Dione; species Dione juno. Next base: position 58,280 of record JAXRJS010000102.1, read on the forward strand.
TTTTATGGAGGTCAAATTTTCGATTAGATTTCTCAATGCTCTTAACTAAATGTGCAAATATATATTAAATACTTTAAATGTATAATAAAATACTCAGGCGTCCCGCTACGTGGAGGTCGTCGTGGCGCACCAGCACGCCGTCTGGTTGTACGCGCGCTAGTTGTGAGTTTGATTCCCATTTGGGGGAGTGATATGTTTTCATTTCCTCTTTGTTCCACCACTCAACACGCATGTATAGAAAAGATGGTGGATGAAACAACTAAGTGTCTTAACACTATGCTCTCTGCCTACAAAAAAATGTCAAAATTGGCATATTACCAGCTATCCTCAAAATAAAGTGCCCCTCGAATACATGAAAGTGTCATGGACTTGCGTAACTCCCCCTTAATTTCCAACACGATCCAACCTAAACCCCCCCCCCTCCCTATTTTATTCCCCCCCAATTATCATTTAAATCCACGTCTCTTACAAATAAGCACCATTATGTACCTACGAGTACAAACATACATAAAGACAACAAATAATGATAATAAATATCAATTTTAATTATCTAAGAATATTATTTATTAATTGTTATTATTGATTAATGAACTCTACAGTAATAAATTTACATACATATATATATTTAAATAAATTAATAATAATAAATCATTTTATAGCTTCCTATAAATTACGAGTACGTTTCACGACTATGATGCAGATGTGGTCCCAGATGTGGTCTAAGAGGTGAGCATCTGCAGCTGTACCAGGTCACCACCACCACCAGTCACTACCCAGAGTAGATACCACTGGATATCTATGTAATTTAGTTTTATCATCTTTATATATTTAGATCTCAACCTATCAAGAACTATCGAAAGTTTTCTCTAGAACATAGTACAAAAGTGGCGCCATCTTCTTTCTCTACATAACTGAAGTTGATATGATCTATCATTATATAAGGGGATTAATAAAATAGATGTTTATTGAATGTTCCAATTTGGCACAGCTCCCTGTCATTTTGATATCAAACGTCGTCAATTAGTGAAAAATATCTTAAAAGAGCAAATAAAATCAAAAGAAAAGGTCAATTATACTGCTTCTTGTTGTATTGGAATTCACCGCCTAATCAAAACCTTTAGGGTAGGTAGGGTAAGGTACTTCAGGTTGATATACAGTAATGAAGTTCTACAAGGAATTTCAAATAACCATACATTACTAACTTACAGATAGATATACCTTCATTTCATACAAAATTTAAGCTTGTCAACTTTTATAATTCGTACTTCCTGTTGGCATACAATTATGAAATTGGTACGGAACCCTCGATGAGCCAGTTGAGTTCCGCCACTCAATATATAATATCTCGGAAATTGGGCAGAAAGAGTCAAGTCACTAGTTTTGAGCGTGAAAAAAATAAAAATGAATACAATAATGGATCGTGCGCTGACACTTGTTACAAGTAGACGCGTAGTTGCTGCATATCTAAAACCGATTTCTGCGAGTCGCTATGTCGATTAATAAACTGTAACGTTGCTTATTATGCTGGCTGCTATAGTAAATAAAAGTAATAATGGATTTAATTGAGTCAAATGAAGCGGGTGAATTAGAATTTTGTGAACGGTCGGATATATGGAGAGAAGATGAATCTTTGGGAGAAGAAAGTGTATGCATTGAGTCGAATAATAATTTCAGTAGACCTAGCAAAAGGGACAGAGAAGTAGATTAAGAAATAGTTTGGACAACTGTGCAAAGAAAAGGTAAACGGTTTGCCTTGGCAGGGAACTCTAGTGCGACTAAGGAATCGACCGAACAAAATTTTGACGTATGTATTATAGGTAAGGAACAACTACCTAAACAATTTAAATTAGCAAAATTATTAAGAACGGAAAAATTTTGAATGTCGTACGTGTTAAATACCTTAATTCGTATAAAGTATTGATTCAATTTGATAAAGAAGGATGTGCAGAAGAATTAGTGAACAGCAAACATTTCAAAGAAATGGGTTTTAATTGTTATAAAACTATGGAAATAAATCACGTATATGGCGTAATTAAAGATATTGACTTGGATCGTACAGACGAAGACATTTTAGAAAGCTTAAACAGCAGTACGAAAATTTTGGGAATCAAAAGACTCAAACGTAAAAACAGCTATGATGGAAGGTGGCAAGCTAGTGTAACAATGAGAGTTTGTTTCCATGGTTCCTCTTTGCCAAGTCATATTAAAATATTCGATACTTCAGTTAAAGAGATACCATACGTTTTCCCTATTACTCAGTGCTCGCGCTGTTGGAGGTTTGGTCATATAAATAAATCTTCTCCATCCTATAAAATTATTTGTCCAAAATGCGGAGATAATCATGAAAATTGTGAGCGGACGTCCTTTTATTGTAATAACTGTGAAGGAAATCACACGGCAATTGCCAAAATATGTCCTATTTAAATAAAAGAAAAACGAATCCGCGAGCTGATGGCTGAACTTAGCTGTACTCCTCCTCCAGTACCTATTAGGACAGAAGAATCTTTTCCAATTCTCATTAATGTGCCTCTTGAAGTCGACGCAAATACCTCAACTGTATCTAATGAAAACAGTATTTTGTCAAGGTCTTATGCGGAAGTAATAACAACAAAAAACAAGAGTGAAAAGAAGAATTCAGGAAGTAATAAGCACAACTTATTGTTCGCCGTATATTTTGCATTCTGTAGCTAAAAGGCGGTTGGCTTTAGCAAGTTTTAGGAAAAATCCAACTCCCAACAATCTCACTTTGTTACAGGAAAAAGTGAAGCTATCACAACGGGACAAAGACGTTTCAAAGAATGTTTCTCCACATGTTGATGGTATGACTAGATTGAAGTCCCATAGCGATCATTGTGAAATTTTAAACCATTGTCAGACTTTATTGAATACTAAATATGCTTCGTTTTATAAACTGTATACTGACTGACGGTTCTAAAAATCAATATGGATCGGGAGCGGCGGTTTTTGATCCTCAAGCTAAAATAACTTTTAAGTTTAAAATAGTTGTAAATATCTCGATCATGCACCTTGAATTAATTACTATACTTATCATTTGTTATTTGAATGTGCACGAAATGAAGCGCTGCGGCCATGTTGGCTAAAATCATTTAATGTTGGTACTTGTAATAGTGTTCTTGCAGAACCATTGTCAAGTAATGCGAGTGCGTAGATATAAATAAGTTAGTTTATAATAAATTAGATTATACGGGGGTGACATAGTCAATAGTGTGACGAAAACTCCTTTTAAAATTATAGAATAAAAAAAAAAGAATATAATAATATAATATACACAAATGTATGTATCTACATATAAATGATGTTGCCATTCATAATGTCCATAAATTGTGACAGGGAATTTACATATAGTATGTTTTACTTTAACAAAGGGAAATTAAAAGAAAAATATCAAAGAAATAAAGTGAACAGCTGTATAATTTATTTGTTTTTGGCCACCACGTGGCGTGGCGATGGCGTGGAGTCCTGTTCCGAGGGTCAGCAGGTGGACACGGTCGGCCATGCGTGGTCGTGGGTGCCTTGGGGGGTGTCCCCTACACTCAAAGAAAGTCAACTCAGAGAAAAATAAAATTTTACCTTTACCACAAAGCAAATTGGAAGCTACATTTATATTGTTACCTCGGTTACGCTAGAACGAGCGAGTGTATGAATCAAATCTCTCAATTAAAATTTAAATTAAATTAAATGTCAATTGTCTGAATTAACCTAGAATCATTGAAATATAATTGGATTGTAAGATTTTTGTTTCTATTATTTTAAACACATCGACAGACATACAAGAAGGGCTTAGTTTTGAAACATTGTCTTCTTTTTTCAGGTACCTGCTACTGCTTAAACATTTAATCCACGTTAAGTTAGTTCTTACTAAATTAAGGAATGATAATATTCTATATCTAAGTCCATACTAACTTAAAGCGAAGAGTTTGTTTGGTCCAACCCGGTAATCTCAGGAACTACTGGTTTAAATAAATCAACAAAATCGGAATCAAACCTACGACTTGTTGGTTCGTGTGCGGACACTAAAGACACTATGACCAATAGAGAAATAAAAATCTCTTAAAATTGACTTGTAATTTTTTTAAACATAAAAAACACGTAAATATATACACATTATGTATGTGACAGTAAATATATTTTATATATTTATATTTATTAGCTTTTATTTGTAATGTTGTAATACGTATGTATATTTTTACGAGTGGAGCTTCAATTAGTTTAAACATAAAGGTTCTAAAGAAAGATTATATAGGTTGACATATATATAAGAAGATGAAGATCTATAAGAATTGAGCTTTGTTGATTTGAAGTAATATCGTAAAAATTGTAAATAATGATTTTGGTAAGTATGCGAATTGTAATTTTATAAGTAAAAATTATATTTTAGTGAAGTTGTTATTACTTTTTTAGTTAATATTTAAGTAATTTATAAATTCAGAATTGGGATTGTGCCAACGCCCTGAATAGTACGCTTTCTTGATTAAGTTTTGCTGTAAATGAATTTAATTTTTTGTAATAATGTCTGAACATAATAAACGTAAAAGTCGTAGAAGAGATCGAACGCCTATTATTGGTTTAGATCAAACGCTACAAGTACCTTGAATCGTTTAAACGTTTTAGCAGGTAGTTCCATGTTACGAAATCCATTCGAGGGTAGTTCGGGTGATGCGTTGTACAATACTTGCCACTGCCACTTGAGACAATACAGCCGCTCTCCTCCGCCGCCCCCTCCGACTGTACCATCGTGTGGTGGAACAACCGACATACAAGCAAGTGCTGATACGGTATTAACTGAGGTATCAGAAAGTCGCCGCTATACCGGTAACATCAAATAATGTTTTTGTTTCCAATTTTGAATGCGTGGTGCCAAGAAGTCGATCATGTGCGTAATTTAAATCGTTGGGACTATCGCGGGTGTTTGTCTCGTATAGGAAATTGCCTCAAAGGCGAAGCGAAATCCTGGCTAAGCGAGTGGGTCAGTAATGATCGTTGTTGGTCGAGTTTCAAACGTGAATACAAATCATTGTGTCCGGTCCGCGTAGACATCGCTAATATTTTGTTCGCTGTCGAATGAAGACGGTCTTTGCTACGGTTGCGTATCGTTCTCGGATTAAGTGACGAGTTAATTATGGCTATTATTGTACGAAGCGTCACGGATCCTCAAATCCGTGCGGCTGCTACAAACGCGAACTTATCCCCTGAAAATTTAGTTGATTTTTTATCAACTTATGAAAAACCAACTGTTAAGGTGAACTATATGCGACCCGGTTATAATAAAATTCGTTCACAATTAAATTCACGTAAACGCGGGCAATCGAAAATTAAATGTTTTAAATGCGGCAACTTAGGTCATAAGTCTGTTAATTGTCTTAAGCGTTTTAAACTGGTGTCAACCCTTGATGGTAATATGTCGAGTACATCGTCTGCGAGTGTCCCTGGAACTCATAGACAAACCTTGACCAGCGCCAGACCAGACCAGAAACAACTCCACACCAGAACCTTGCTCGTTTTGTAAAAACGTTGGGCACAAGGTTGAAGATTGCTTCGCGAAACAGCGCTCCGAATTAAGAGGCAAATCGAATATTAACTTCTGTCAAAGTCTGAACGATACTTACAAACAAAATAATATCACGACGGCCGTTATACAGGGTGTACCCGTTGACGTGCTTGTGGATGCGATTCTAAAATTTCTCTGATATCTGGACCGGTTGCAAAGCATTTCCAATGTACTCAGATACCTTACCTACCTACCTACGTAAATCGTCAAATTTCCCGAGATAACTCTTGGGGTTGATTTTCATGTCGTATGTATATATATATATATATATAGATATATATATATATATATATATATATATATATATAATATATATATATATATATTATATATATATATTATATTATATATATATATATTATATATATATATATATATATATATAGATATATATATATATATATATAATATATATATATATATATAATATATATACATATATGTATATATTTTGCTTTATTTTATTTATAATATTGTTATATAATATGTGAGATGTTGTTTCGCGTTTATTGTAAACTACAAACTCCAAACATAAAATAGAATTTTTCTTCATTTCATTTATTAAGAGTCACAAATACAAATGGCACGTTTCTATGAAAACGATGACAGTACATACAAACTTAGATTTTACCCTAAAGCCAAGTTTCAACTGCGAAAGAGCAATCAGAAGCGCTGGTGCCCAACCGCGAATGGTCTGGGCTAGTGCCCAATGTTCACCAACATAATAAAGGCAAAGAAGGGAAAGAAATTTATATAAAACCTAAAATACAACTTAGTTAAGACACTGCTTTCTGTTTGAGAACTTTGTAAACGGTCCTATATATACTATCAATGTATGAATATAGTCTGCGCTTTAGTCTGTCTAGTTTCGTTAAATAGTCTCGAAATAATTCACATTTTCACAATCAAGCTCTGACTGTCTGTAATTGAGAAAAGTATAAGGAAATAAAAATATTTCAAATCCTATAAAAGTCTGAGCCCAGCTTGACTTGGCCCGTCGTTCGGTAAGTTTACTTAACAATAAAAACTCGCGATGTATGTACATCTTCTTAACGCGTACATTTATTACAATATTAATATTTAAAACGTCACCAACAAAACGTTGCGCTTTAACGCCCGCCTCCCGTCCACTGCGACCTCCTCTCTTTGCGAGGGCGTCACGTGGTAAATAAGTAAGTCTAAGTGGGTCGGTATCGTTTAGCAAAGTTTTGGGTTTTTTTGGGTTTTTGTTTTTATTGTTTCTCCTTTATTTCACCACAAACTTTTGGTGTCTGTGCCATTGTTGTTCTGGTCTCTTATTTGTATGGTCATTATTGGAGTCTTTTGGTCTTAAGTAGTTTTAGTGTGAATCGATTCTCTATGTTCCGATTGGTCGACAGTTGTCGTCGACAGTGACTAGTGACTTTATTGCGTCCTCCTCCCTCCTCTCTATAGGAAATAGCAGTTTTGATATTGTATTCTACTATATCAGTCATGGAACTTTCGTTTGCCCGACGGATGAACCTGCCGATAGCGTCTTCTCCGGCGTCAGGATAGTAAAAACATCCTTTGGTATGTCTTGTTATTGCGACGACACCCTGGGATATACTGTCGTGTGTGACACTCTTGATGGTCTTTGTTTGGATGATCACTATGGACTCGGTATGTTAATCCCTGGGCCTCGTTAATAGTTAGGGTAAAGGGATGTTGCTATTATACTTCTCGCTACTAATTCTCGAACTCGGCTAGCCTGGTCAGTGAATTACGTGTATGTAAATAAATACGAAAATTTTGGGCACAAAAAATCTAATTCGCAATTATCCATATTCCGTCATCGCTCGTGTTATTTGCAACGAGCTCGTCTGTCTGTCACCGCTAAGTCTACAAAGTAACCTCAGCGAGGTGACATTACTTAGGAGCGCAATTGTTTACATACATAATATAGCTTATCTCAGGGCTACTTGAGTTGTAAATCTTGAGCAATTATGTATTTTTAGCATTTTTAATGTGTCGTTTCACACTGAAGATAGAACTCCTCGGAACCTGGACAATACAAAAGCTCCGAACACTCGCGCTATATACTCCATCGCGCTGCGTCGATATGATCATATGCTTACAACTTATTTATGTCATTAGCATCTTTGTACGGAGATTAGATAATAATTTCACTTTATGTGAATTCTTGCAGAAAAACTAATATATAAATCATTTATTGCCAAAACAATCATGTAAGAATAAGAACGCGCTAATGTCAGGAACAACTGGTGTGAATTATAGTTTTTAACAGTCCCAAAAGAAGGAAAACAGGGTACGGAGTGTCTTAACACTAGGTTCCCTCCGCCTACCCTGCTATATGGAGGATATAGCGTGAATCTATATAACAATAATAACTTCAACAGTTCCGACATAGCCCACCGTACCTGCAATACATACTTCGTACATACACTATAACTATATAAGCGAGCCCGCTGAAAGAAGTCAGTGAAGAGGTAAAGATGTAGATCTTTCAGATTCTTGAAGAAAGTTCAATAACCTAACATATTGATATCAGATTCGTTTGAAGACTTCCATCTCGATGTGGCGGCGTAATTACTTTGTGTTCTTCAAGTTTATTTTGATATATTCTCAAAGTTTGTATTATTTTGTCATCGTTCAAGACATCGGTCTCCAGACAAACAGAGACATGACGCACATCTCATACTAAACTAACACGACCGTCACGAAGTAACGTATTTTTTTTTCATTTAACTCGATCAATAATCGCTTATCACATGCCAGTGTCACTTACTTAGTATGTAAATCATATATTACAACAAGTAATAAGTATTTTACTGATTTTGTTCACACCAAGTATAGAAAAAATACATAAAGAAAACGTATAAAATTTTAACGCAGCGGGATTTGAAGCCGCGCCTCGTGGAAACCGTCCAAACGCTCTGACCACTAAGCCGTGCGTTCTTCATCACGCTGCGTCAAAATTCTTAAATATAAAGTAACAAGTAATCAGCATCTCTAAGGATCTCACTTCCGCAGACACTTGACATGTGAAATCAAATGCTACGCTGGTAAGTTTCAAGTTCAATTTTTAGACTATTTAGATTTTTTTAAGCTCTATCATAATTTCATATATATATACATACATATATATATATATATATATATATATATATATATATATATATATATATATATATATATATATATATATATATATATATATATATATATATATATATATATATATATATATATATATAAGGCTTAATTCCCTATTCCTTTGACACTGCGTGTCGAGTGTCGCAACTCAACGCCGCGCCTCATCTGTCAGAGAGCGGAGAAATAAAAATAATTTAAACGTAATCATCGAAAACGTCGGTTTTATTGGGTTAAGTTAGGGTTAAATTTTTTAATTTAACAGATTCTCTAGAAAAAAAAAAGTAATTTTCACAAAAAATAAACATTGTCATTATATATAATGAGTTTACATATTAATTTAATATTTTATGGACGTCTTATTTTACGATATGAGCAACTGCCGATAGCTGAATCGTTAAACGTCGACGATTTAATAGACGCCAATATCGGTTGGACATTTCATAAAACGGCCGATGATATAATGAAATCGTCAATTCCACGATGTGACCACAACATATGCGTAAATTTATATTATATATATATATATATATATATATATATATATATATATATATATATATATATATATATATATATATATATATATATATATATATATATATATATATATATATATATATATATATATATATATATGTATAAGTACGTATACCACCACCTGGAAACACCTGGTTCTCCAGTTTATATTTGTAGATAATAATACACACTTCATTGTCCGCACATTGGTCTAGCTCAGGACATTTGAAAAAAAAAACAAAATTATATTGAACTTACCTACTAGATATCTCAAAAACTTCAACTTAATTATTATCAAACGAAGAAGGAAAATTATTGATTTCTATAAAACTGTAATCTGTAAGCCAATGGTTCCCAAACAGTACCTAGTCGCAGACCCCCAATGATAGACAGATACCAAATTTTTATTAGCGAACGATTTTCAATTTAGCGAATTGTGATGTTCAGTACAAACATAGTAAACATACCAGGTCAAATTACTTTAAATTCATTCCGTTTTCACCTACATCGGTCGTTCTTGATAATAACAATTATATAATTGGACAAGTCCATGACGAGGTTGGGAACCACCGTTGCACCGCTGCAAACGAATTATTCAATCCAGATTGCAAAATGGACGACAACTTCAAAAATAAATCTGTGAAATTTCAAACATGGAGAGATTTCTTTGAATAAATAGATATAAAATTATAGAATTATGCGCCATTGTATAACAAATGTCAACGACAGACGACAACAACATTGAAGAAACAAAACCGATGAATTTATGTTTTCAAATAAACAATGACAAGTTGAAGTGAATTGCAAAATGAAGTCGTAACAATACAATATGGATCTTCATTTTGTAGTTTTGTCGAACGCGGCCAAGGTCGTACTCGCCGTGATTTATGAAGTATAGATAGATAGACCTTACATAATATATGAAAAATTATCATTTTATATTAGAGTAGGTACTAAGAAATATTTCGTATAACATGTACATTTTGTTTGAACATGTAATATTTCGGAAAGTGGAGAATGTTGCCACTAGGACAGCCATTCCTCTGTCTTCCCTTCTATATGTATGATAATATTAACACGAGTGGCGGCCACGAGCCGGACGACACTCACTGGACACTCTCCTAAAAGTACGAAGGCGGTTGGATGAAGGCAATGCAGGATAGGTCGCTGTGAAGATCCTTGGTGGAAGATCGCTCGCGCCCTCTGATGATGACACTGCATAAGATTCCGTCTTTTAATTATCAATATATATTTTATTTATTTTAAGGAAACTTTAAGAACTTCAAAATAGAGTAGGTATATGATTTCACAGTCAAAATATACTCAGGTCTTAGTTTAACTTATTCCTGTCGGGAAATAAATTTTGTCCGCCATTTTGTTATGGTAGCCATCTTAGTTTACCAACACTACTGTTTATATTTATAGATATAATTGTATTGTCGTCAGAACAAAAGCTTTTGTACAAACAAAATAAATAAAAAAATACATATATATATATTTTTTTTTTTTTCAAAATATGAATAATAAAGGTAATTTTGACCAATTGTATAGGAATATAAAAGGTCTACAATAACGTAGATCATTAAAGATACGGTTCACGCCTTGAATGTCCCTTGTTTAATATTCTGTGGCCGCCAATACTTCTCGAATTGAGAAACATTTGATCCTTTTAAAGAGGTAGTGGGTTCAAGAACAAATTGAAAACATTCACGCCATTTTAAATTTTATTATGTAAAGTAATAAATTAGTTCCTTTATATTTTGCTTATAATATTCAATTTAACAATTTTAAATGAACTGCTGAAGCTAGTACAGACGATGGTGGTTTGGATAGCTTCCATGGAAAAGTTTATTTCAAAAGAATCTTATAAAACTACACAATACATATATATATATATATATATATATAACATTGTAAGTACTTAATGTAAGATATTCTAATAGATTTTTAAGCGTGAAGCTTTTAATGATTTTGCAAGTTGAGTGGCGGAACTCAACGATGTGCTTGAGAAATAAAAAGAAACCGTGCCCACCCCAGAGTCATCCCCATCTACCCCATAGTAATAACTATACTAATAATAAAAGACAAAGGTGAAAATAAGAAGTCCTTTACACAAAAGAGATACTTTCTTTTATCTCATTAAGGCAAAGGGAACCAGATACGCCCCCCATCCCCCCCTTAAAAAGAGTTCTAGTTACACCAACGACAGCTGACACAGTGAGTTATATCGAAACTATTTACTTAATGTAATAGCCTTTCTCGACATACTGGCTAATGCATAATATATTTTTAAATTCGAACCAACGAGTTTCTGAGATTAAATATATATATATATATATATATATATATATATATATATATATATATATATATATATATATATATATATATATATATATATATATATATATATATATATATATATATATATATATATATATATATATATATATATATATATATATATATATATATATATATATATATATATTACAATTGCAAATGTAAGCCTTGAAGCCTTGACAGTTGCTGTATCAGCGAAACCTTCGACTCGCGACTTGCGTAACGTTACCGGCACGCCTCACGTACGGACACATGCACTACTTAATAAATATATTATATTCACGACTAATTTAATTACCAGTATGTTTGTTTGAACGCGCTAACCTCTGGAACTGTCACTTTTGGAGGAATAGGCTATAGGCTATAGGCTTTATTTTCGCCTAAAGTATTTCTAATTTAACACACTTATTTCTGAAGTAAATTAAATATAAATCATAAAGTCAACGGATACAAAGTTGCGGGCGATGGCCAGTACATAGTATAGTATAGTATAATAATTCCTTTGGCGGAACTTAACGCCGTGTACCGCCGTCGTCTTGCCTGACCCTGATCTGACCCACAGCCAGACATGTCTCATAGCGTGACGGTATCATAGTCTAATATATACAATAAGCTTCACGCTGTATCCCGCACATAGCAGAGTAGGCAGAGGGAATCGTAGAACCGTTTTTATATATACGTACATATGAATAAAATGTAAATGCCTGTCTGTGATTTCACAATAACTGTGGTTTTTCATATCATTGCTAAAGCACAAATAATGTTTGTCTGTCTGTCTATCTTTCTTTCTGCCCTGTCCGGGCTAATCTCCAGAATTGATGACCTGAATTTTATGAGACTTTCACTGGTAGATGGAGGAGGCTGTGGAGGAGCTCACAGGCTACTTTATACCCCGAAATTTTCTCGGGATCCGGATTGGGGGTGCTCATTAAAAAATGTAATACCGCAGCTCTGCTTACTTAATATATATTCATAATTAAAGCGGTGGAAGCCGCCTGCGGGTCGCTAGTATATAAGTAATTTTGGCTGAGACACGCGGCTTCTTGACCTTCACCTAGCAAAGGTCAGGTCGGACACCTTATATGCATAATGTATTCATTTCTCAATAATGTACGAAAAAGACTTCGAATAATTTTCGTCACCCGAAGAGTAATATAGCTTATTCCGCGAGCGGGATCGAACTCACTACCGTCGCGTGTACAGTCAGTCAGTTATGCCACTGTGATACAATGGATCATAAATTAAATTCTGATAAGCTTATCAATAATTATTACTATGGTTACCATTTGCTACGTAATAAATTTGTTCTTTTTATGAATTCTTTAAAAAATACCTTTTGATATTATCTATAACCCGATTTACATAATTACATAGGCGTTTCCAGGTATCTCCCGGTCCCGGTCCCGGTGACCGTCTGGTCTGACAGTGACAGTGACAGTGACAGTGGCAATGACACAAGACGTCGTAATTTCAAAATAATGGCTGGATCCACAAAAAGTGTAAGCGATTATTTTAAACTTATATCGCATTTAAATGTGTTGTTTAGTGATTCATTTCATGATCTGATAATTACACCGATTGACGTGTTTATTGTTTACAAATATCATTTATATATATATATATATATATATATATATATATATATATTATATATATATATATATATATATATATATATATATATATATATATATATATATATATATATATATATACATAATTAGGTATGGGATCGGTAGGTTCCGTATTGTAGGTCAATGGCAAGTATAGGTTTATATAGGCACAATATAAATACTGCACTGTCTATTATAATATAATTTTATCGCAACAGCGCGGCGGTTGAAGTTCCCAAATCTCTTAGATAATCAATTAGAACAGTCAGAGAATCTAGACTTAAAACACTCCATTCGCCATTTTCCGAGAGAATTCCATATATTCCGTGTAGAGTGAAAAGTAATTCTTTGTCTCGAGTAAGAATCGAACCTACAGCAAGTAGATGGACGGACGTCAGATTAACTCTAGATCGTTATAGTCTATTTATTATATAAACTCAGATCAACTAAAGACCGTCGTGGCGCAGAGATACAGTCTGCCTGTAAACGCGTCGGTTTGTGGGTTCGATTCCCATGAGGGGAGAGTTAATTAGTTTAATTTTCTTCGCTCTGGCAACAAGGCAAAGTGTATGTGTGTTTATTTAGTATAACTAAACACATACATAGATATAACGTACACACGGACACGCACGTGACGTCACACTGTACACTTGTTGTATGGAGAATATGTCTACCTGAACTAATGTGAAGTACCCATTCTAAACTTAATATTATAAAGGCGAAGAGTTGGTTTGGTTGAGGGCACTAATCTCATGACTTATGGTATTACTGGTCCTGAGGTATATAGTCTGTTATATATAGTAAGGTATATAGCTATAGTCCTAAGGAAGGCTATAGCCTATATTACGTGACGTTAATCGTTTCGATGTAATCCGCTGTGCCTGCGATCAGACTTACCTCCAGTACCAAGAATGTGTCATGGGCCATGTTAAGTCTTACTTATTACTGTTTGTACTGGCAGGCGATGTCAAAATACGGCTTCGACACGAGTATGTCGCATTTTGGTCAGGCTCGGTGAGTGTCGACTGAAACTGGTGGTGGTATCGATCCCCACTCAGAGCAATTACAAATCATATCTCTGGAAGTTTTGAAAATAAGTCCTCTCTGGATACCCTACTCAGTACCCTGCTCTTGCGCCACTGATCGCCTCCAGTACTGCAGTCTGTACGACTATTGTTGCCGAATACGGGTCTCGGCCTCACCGCCTCGCCTCGCCTCGCCTTGCCTCGCCTCGTCAGTCACACGCGAGTGCGACCTAGCTACACCTAGCTAGTATGCGAGGCGCGATGCATTGTGTAATATGGAGGCGATGAAATATTAATTATATTTAAGACATATCGAGGCCGTTGTGGCGCAGCGGCACAGTGTGTGATTGTAAACGCGACGGTTGCGGGTTCGATTCCCATGAGGGGAGAGTTAATTAGTTTAATTTTCTTCGCTCTGGCATCAAGGCAAAGTGTATGTGTGTTTATTTAGTATAACTAAACACATACATAGATATAACGTACACACGGACAAGCACGTGACGTCACACTGTACACTTGTTGTATGGAGAATATGTCTACCTGAACTAATGTGAAGTATCCATTCTAAATTTAATATTATAAAGGCGAAGAGTTGGTTTGGTTGAGGGCGCTAATCTCATGACTTATGGTATTACTGGTCCTGAGGTTTATAGTCTGTAATATATAGTAAGGTATATAGCTATAGTCCTAAGGAAGGCTATAGCCTATATTACGTGACGTTAATCGTTTCGATGTAATCCGCTGTGCCTGCGATAGACTTACCTCCAGTACCAAGAATGTGTCATGGGCCATGTTAAGTCTTACTTGTTACTGTTTGTACTGGCAGGCGATGTCAAAATACGGCTTCGACACGAGTATGTCGCATTTTGGTCAGGCTCGGTGAGTGTCGACTGAAACTGGTGGTGGTATCGATCCCCACTCAGAGCAATTACAAATCATATCTCTGGAAGTTTTGAAAATAAGTCCTCTCTGGATACCCTACTCAGTACCCTGCTCTTGCGCCACTGGTCGCCTCCAGTACTGCAGTCTGGACGACTATTGTTGCCGAATACGGGTCTCGGCCTCACCGCCTCTCCTCGCCTCGCCTTGCCTCGCCTCGTCAGTCACACGCGAGTGCGACCTAGCTGCACCTAGCTAGTATGCGAGGCGCGATGCATTGTGTAATATGGAGGCGATGAAATATTAATTATATTTAAGACATATCGAGGCCGTTGTGGCGCAGCGGCACAGTGTGTGATTGTAAACGTGACGGTTGCGGGTTCGGTTGCAATGAGGAGGAATTAATTATTTTATTGCCTCGCTCTGGTAACGAAACCAGAGGGGGAGGGAACGGGGTGTCTTAACACTGAGCTCCCTCAGTCTTCCCTCGTGGTGGAATAACTTTCCGTAGTAAGATTATCACTTTTCACCAAATGTTCAGGACACTGCGAGGCGTGGCGAATGGCGGAGATTGCTGCCAGGACGAGGATATGAACGAGGTCATTGAACCCGCAACTGTCATTGAGTCTCTCCTCCTGGGATTCTTTACACAAAGAGAAGTGAAAGATATGTGAAAATAAAGAATCCACTTCATATAATCATAACTATCGATGTTAAGAGACCTGTCTCGTCTCCAGCCATCTTGGTAGTGGACATGATTCATGAATACGTAATAAGTAACACGTAGTATTTGTTCTGTTTAGTAAACACATTAAAGTTATTGTCCACATTATTATAATGACTGAGTTATCCATCCCACATAGAGCATAAGTAAGCAAAGAGAGCTTAGTGTTAAGACACTCAGTTCTCCGTATATTGTCCTAATTTAAGAAGCGTGTGGAGAGGCGTCACTTAGTTGTACAGGAGCGAGGAAATGAAAATAATTAGCTTCCCCCTCTTAGACCTTAGATAAGAGGTAATCTTAGGTTTAGGTACAGCAGACCGCGCTGTAGCGGTAAAGGAAAAAAATGTGTAAAGCTTGTGTAGAAAAAAATGTAAAAAAAAAACAATCATTATAAAAAAGATATATAAAGAGTTAAGAAAATAAAAAAAAAACAATTGTACTTCATTCAGTACTTTTTGCGGACAACAAGGAATTAATAAAATATAAGTTACGAGTATATTTACCGTCGTGGCGCAGAGGCACAGCGTGTGTCTGTGAACGCGACGGGTTGTGTGGTCGATTCCAATGAGGGGAGAATGAATTATTATCGATGTCTTCGTTCTAGCAACAAGGCAAAGCGCGCAGTTGAGTTCCCCCACTAATAGGCAATGCCTCAAAAGGCGGAAAACGGGGAACGGGGTGTCTTATCTAGGGAAATGCAAATCTCGCGAGATTGAGGCTCTAGCGAGATCCCGCGAGATTATGAATAACGATCTCGCGAGATCTCGCGAGATTGGCAGTTTTGTGTATGTTTATTTGCAAATAATCGCAATAAATGTTAACACAAATTAGAAAAAAAATAGACACGATTTCATCGAACATTGTTTGACGCTTTGACGCTCTCTATAT
Organism: Dione juno; assembly: GCA_037127375.1. Classification (NCBI taxonomy): domain Eukaryota; kingdom Metazoa; phylum Arthropoda; class Insecta; order Lepidoptera; family Nymphalidae; genus Dione; species Dione juno. Next base: position 74,972 of record JAXRJS010000102.1, read on the forward strand.
TTTTTTCTTATAAACTTCTAAGATATAAACTTTGACGTATGTATCTAATAAATGTATCAAATAACAAATAAAAAAATTAACCAGTTTTCTTTAAAATCTTTTAATATTATGTTATGTTATAATAATGAAAACAACGAGAAGTAAAAAAATACTTATCCTCTAAGTTGAGTTAAAGGTAGACTATTTTCAATCAATTTCAATCTCGTTAAACTCGCGACATCTCGCTTTTTATCCGCCCGAGATTAGTCTCGCTAAGAAAGGCCGAGGTCTCGTTCTCGCGAGATCGAGATTGCATTCCCTAGTCTTCACACTAGGTTCCTTCAACCTACGGTTTCCTCTCCCTATCCTGCCATGTGCGGGATACAGCGTGAAGCTAAATATAAATATAATAATATAAATTATTTTATTTATAAAATCTATAAAAACTATGAACGTTGCAGGAAACGAACTTGCAACCTCTTATTTAGTACCGTTTAAGACTTAGATCGTGGTCCTCTGGTTTTGACAGAAATAGATCTGGCCGTCCACCTGGTGTTCCTACAAAAAAGAAGTAAGGGAAAGGGATCCTGTCTGTTAGGACTTGCAGCCTGTAAGAGACGCTCTGGTCAATATATATATATACATATATATATATATATATATATATATATATATATATATATATATATATATATATATATATATATATATATATATATATATATATATATATATATATATATATATATATATATATATATATATATATAGTTGGTTGTTTTTCTCAGCAAAAAAATCGTATATTAGTAAACCACAACACGTTTCAACTTGCCTACACATGTCTTCTGTGTTTGAATACAAGGCTCTTGCGCAATCTTAGCTCCTGCGTAAACTTAGGACACGCTACCCTATCTAGATAGATATCGATGGATCAATCTATGTACGAGTATGTAGCTGCATATGTTACAATGCGATTCTCACTCACTTTTGTCGTCGGATTTGCTTGAAAAATTGTCGATTGTCGATGTTAATATAATATAGTCAGGAGGCAGGAAGTAGTTTACTTTGTATGACTGAATTCTCATATGTTCATAATTTATTAGAAAAAATCTGGTTAGTGGCTAGTAAGCGAAATGGTCCAAAGTTCAATTCCTATTTCGTTTTTTGTCTTCATTTTCTTAATTTCTCCTCTTTATTAAGGCAAATTGCGAGATTCAGTTCCTCCACTTGCTCCACTCCTCCAGTTACTTTGAACTAGAGGAAATCATATATTTTTGTTTCTTAAATAAGACTGTTTGTCGGTCAGTCTGCTTGTCCGGACTAATCTCCGGAATAGTTAAATCAATTATATTGATGTTTCGCAGGAAGATATAGAGAGAGAGAGAGAGATTGTAGAGCAACATACTCGTATATACACAGCTTACATCCCACAATTGCCGCGAAACCAGGATTAACGCGAAGAATCCGCGTTTACTTTCCGCCCAGACAACATAATGCACATAAAATAATAATTATCGTTTATATACATTTATATACACACATTTGTTATAATTTTTCTTAGCTAAAATGGCTAGACAGAATATTACATAAGAGTAAGTCCGAGAACATGGATCAAGCGAGCGAAGGCGCGGTCGCGTCGCTAGCTTACGGTCTGACAACTGTACAGCTTGTGTATATCATATAATAATACTAATAATAATAATATAAAAACCTTCAAAACTGACTTTTTGGTTAAAAGCTCGGTTCGATTCACTCGGGGGAATGATTATGTGAGGTACTTTAATTATTTTCGCTTGCTGTATCTGTAACATCAAAGAGAGAGTTACTCTCTCTTTCCCTCCTGCTCTCTCTCTCTCTCTCTCTCTCGCTATACGATATATTTATTGAAGCAAAAGTGTTAAGCAAATATGTTGTAGTTGTCATTTTCAAAAATCTTTAATAACTTAGCTCACTTTAGATATTATTTAAGTCGATTTAGTCGATTTATAAGTTTGTAATTATTTATTTCTCTTCTCTAAATCTATAAATTTAGCACATTTGGTTGACAAAACCTGAATGGGAAGCGTAAAACGGAGTGTCTTAACACTAGGTTCCCCCTGCTACCCTGTTGTGTGCGGGATACAGCGTGAAAATAAAAAAAAATTCATCGATTTAAAATCGGGCAAAAATATCACATATGCACCTTTACATTGCATACATATTGCTCAACTGCGCCAAACATTTAAATCTTATCCTTAAAGTCCGAAAGCTCATATACATATATAAATAATCTATAATACATAGTACGTACGTACGTATGTATGTATGTACATATACTCGTATACTCGTGTAATACGTCCGGTCACTTGCCACTTGCCTCTTACCACTTGCCACTTGCCTCTTGCCTCTCGTCACACGATGCACTTGACCGAATTTCTTCAGGCTAATTGATGAGAGGTCACTCGGAGGCATTACAGTTTAATTTTTTTTTGTTTGCATTAAATATATATGACAAAATGTCAATAAAATGTAGCCTTGTATATTATGTACATAATGTGTAAATATATAGAA
>JAXRJS010000102.1:82500-220000 GCA_037127375.1 Dione juno
AAGGACTTATCCTTGGACTGTGAGTTCTGAACAGTATACAGAATGGCAGTCACCGTATATACAGTGTACAATAACCTCCCTTACAGATATCTGTCTATTTTGTATATTATATTTGTGTCTCGTCGAGCCACTTTCATACTTCCAATCCATTGTGACAGTTGTGTCCTCGCCCCCTTCCCTCCCACCTTCCATTCCTCCCGCGCCTTCTCTACCTAGACAGATACAAGAATTTTCATGTATTTTACCACTAATACCACTTTAATCATACCACTGACTACAGTAACCTCGTATCTATCCCCGCGTAATAAAGGCAACATAACGAAATTGTTATATTTGAGCGTTACTTCAAATTAAAATTATAAAAAAAATCCTAACAATCATTTTAAATATATTTAAATATATATATATATATATATATATATATATATATATATATATATATATATATATATATATATATATATATATATATATATATATATAGATATATATATATATATATATATATATATATATATATATATATATATTATATATATATATATATATATATATATATAGTATATATATTATATATATATATATATATATATATATATATATATATATATATATTCTGACCTATACTTGTCCTTACTGATGATCGCAAAATTGACGTAAGTACCGTGAATACTGATACAAGAGAACTCTTAACTCTTGGAATAGCTTTGGACTGAAAATGCCATTTGATGAAGAGGCCAGACGAGGAGACGAGGCAATCTTAGGAGCGCCAGTGCATTGATGTTTGACTATAATTGACAGCTTAAAATAGAAAAAAAAGCTATATATTCTTTATTCAAAAGGTCAGTATTGCCGGACGCATGTACCACGTACGTACATACGTACCTACAGGTTTTACCAAACGATTTCTGTGTTACAAATTACCATAACCAGCTACGACTTATTGTTTGCCAACAAATGTAATAAATGATAAACTATTCTTGTTTATATATAAAGTATTGAAGTAAAAAGAAGGATTTTCTTTTAATACCAGCAACTGAAAATATATATGTATATATATATATATATATATATATATATATATATATATATATATATATATATATATATATATATATATATATATATATATATATATATTATATATATATATATATATATCTATATATATATATATATATATATATATATATATATATATATATATATATATATATATATATATATATATAGTCATTTGTTCAACAGTTTCTGAAGTAAAATAGGTTAAGTGCGAGTCGGATGATCGCACCGGAGGGTTCCGTTCCAATTTCATGATAATTTGTAACGTTGTTTTTTTTTTTAAATTTATACAAAAAGTTCTCACTTCTTGCTAAATATCATGATTCTTGTTAGGGATAAGTAGGTTTTGTTTACGCTGCAAGCGCACATAGAGTATATATATCACAGTTGATAGACCGGAGCCGGCCATTTCTCTTGTTAGTGTTGCTTAGAAGTTAAAGTTAACTTAGAAGCTTCATTTTTTAGGAATTGCGATTTCGATTATATAAATAAATATGATGTAAATCACCGATTCAGTTAAAATCAATTAATTACATTTACAAAAATGTGTTGAGGACCGTCGTGGCGTAGAGGCATTGCCACTGCTTGTAAACGCGACGGTTTGTGGGTTCGATTCCCACTCGGGGAGAATGAACGATTTTCATTTTCTTCGCTCTAGTAACAAGGCATAGCGTGGCGTCGAGTTCCGCCACTCAACACGCAATGTCTCGAAAGGCGGAAAGCGGGGAACGGAGTGTCTTAACACTAGCTATTACCCCGCCATGTGCGGGACTGTATCCCGCACATGGCGGGGTAATGGCGGGGCGTGGAGCTAATTTAAAAATTACGCCGATAACACAAAATAGTAATATATTCAATATAAACTAGTTAATATATATATATATATATATATATATATATATATATATATATATATATATATATATATATATATATATATATATATATATATATATATATGAGAACTTAATTCCGGTAGTGAATAAAAGGTGATATGGACACTGCTCAGTGTTGCCATCTGGTTCTCCCCACCGACCCTGCCGTGTGGGGAGAACATGAATTATTTATTTATCAGATAGTTAAAGTGACATTTTTCAGATACTTCTACTACTAATGATGCACGAAGGTCTTCCTTCGTTAAGCCTTTTACAAATCAATATAATGGATTTTTAATAATTTAAAAATGTAAGGCCATTATCATCAGTGACGTTGTGGTGATGTCGAAAGACCTTGATTGACCTTGGTACAGGGGTCACAGACCTGACATTCATGTTTTCTGCAGCTTCCAATTGAAGCTTTATATTTGCAGTAATGTCTATATTACTCAAATTAAAATATGGTCCACTTGTGTGTTAATGATTCAACGCAATTTACTTCATGGAAGCCAATTATATAATATGAAATATATGTCATTTTCGTGACCCAACTTGACACAAAAAATCGATATTTTTAAGGAAATTTCTCTTTTTTTTGCACTTAGAAATAAGTAAACATTCTTATCTTTATAAAAAATTGTAGAAATCATAGTTCGTTTGATGAAGAGCATACAGTACTCCATTGATTAAAGAGGTGACTGGCTGAAAGAGGAGGTCATACTCAATTCCAAAACGACTAAAAAAGAAAAAAAAAGGTCCAATAATTCAATTAAATTAAAATACTTGACAACCTATCTACCAAGAAGTTGTCAGGCGAATGTGGTCACCTCCCCTCCCCTCCCTGCTTACGTGTGGCTCCACCCAGAGCAGATTGTTCTGGGTGTGACATAACTTTATATTGTCCGCTATTTTAGACAGCAGTAGGTGGAGTTATTTCTGGTTGACACCTATATAACTAGCTGGATTTGCCGATTTTACTGAGCCAGCATCAGCGCACCCCACACTGCGCCCACAGACGACTCCTGCTAGAGCACTTTGGCCATTCTACCGCGTTCGATGTACATCATGGTCTTAGTTACCATCATGGCCTGAGCCTAAAGTGCCCTTAGCAGTATGCTGTGCTGGCTCGAGCCAATGCATCCCATTTCCTTCTAACTGGGTAGTCTGCGCTGAACGCGTTGTGATCAACGCGTTCAAGTTTGGTGCCCACGCATTTACAGCAAGATGGCGTTGCATTGGCGCGCCAGCTTTCGCATTCGGTCTTCATGTGTGCCCCCCCCCCCCACAGTGACTGCACTTGAGGACGGTTCCTTTACAGAACGAGTGGGGAAAATTTGGATGACTCTGACTTTTTGCAGGTTGCCACACCCTGTGGAAGGCCCTCATGATGACATGAGGCGTCTGGGGGTTCCTGGCCCTACGACAGAATCTTTTTTTTTGGTTTAAATTTTAATTTAAATAATTTACACACATACATACATACATACATAAATACATACACACATACACACATACATACACATACACACACACACACACATACATACATGCTCGTAGATTTGTCATATTGTATCTACATGTGAAATCTACATAAGGAAAATCCAATATTGTCATACATAAAGGTTGTCGAGGCGACGTGGCGCTGTGTTGGTAGGTAGTGTAGTCGCTGTTTCGATCCGAGTTTGGGAAAATTAATTAATTTCATTTTCCAGCTGTAGTAAGACAAAGCAGGCTGTTAAGTTACGTCACTTTTTGTGGTAAAGTGGAGAAGAAAATGTGCTGAGATTACGTTCTCTCTGCCTCTCCAGCAACCAGGCATCAGGGATATAGCGTGAAGCTGAAGGTTCAGAAGCTTGGATAAATTTAGAACTACAAAGGTAAAACCAGTATAGGATTACTTTATTGTCCGTCTGTACGTCCCTTGGAGCCCGTACAATATCAAATTTCTAAGTCAACATTATTAAAAGACATGAGCGCTTACCCTTAATTTCCAAGGAAATAGTATGAAATCCACCTTCTTATCAAAACCTGTTATATATAACCTATACAGTAGTTCCTGTTTATCTAGCGTGATGAAATTTGGCGAAGAGAATTTATAGTACAAATAAAATTAAACTTACAAATGTCATTAGTACGGAACACTCGGTGCGCGAGTACGACTCGAACTTGACCGATGTTTTATTTTTATATAAGTAGTAATTAAAAAGACAACAGACTTTTTTTAACTCGTGTCCTTTTCTGTTCTTGTTTAAGTGGTTTGGTAATTTTTAAATACCTAATAATAATAATAATAAACTTTATTACATGTAACATATATATATATATATATATATATATATATATATATATATATATATATATATATATATATATATATATATATATATATATATATATATATATATATATATATATATATATATATATATATATATATATATACGAAACGTTACGGCCCCTGCATACCTTTAATCACCTCACCTCACCTCCAGGGGGTGGTATTCTTCAACACTGTATTTTTGAACAACCGAGGTCTCCCCCTACCTCCCTTACCACTGACTCTTTCTTCATACCTGTTTTACTTGTAAGCAATGTCCTGGACTCCTCCCCCACCGCCCCCTCAGGAAAGGCAAGATTAAAAAAGAAAAAAAAAAACATTTATTTAAAATCTAATGATCATCAGTACAGTAACAACACACCGTCTCTAATATAGATATGGAAGTGTTAGCTTCACTTCGTAAAAGTACTGACATTATGACTTCGGCTGGCTGTCTTTAGACAAAAATAGCTGTAGTTTAGAGATGAAATAAGCCATCGAACAATATAAAGCTCTACAATAAGCTCTACAAAGACTTATGAATCGCCAAAACAAATATTCTGGGAAAATCGCAGGATGATATTGTTACATCACTTCCAAAAGAGAGAAGTGCCCGAGCCACAGCTTATAATAGATCTCAGCCTGTCTATAATTCATTTCTTAAACGTACTTTGAAGGCAGTAGTAGTTGTAGTAGAACTAGGAATTGAGTTATTTAGAGAGAGAACTTGAGGAGCTCATGAGCTGTAGAGGTGAAGGTCAGACCAGTGGTATGTGCGACCTCCACTCGAAGCAATACGACAAAGCGCGGCGTTGAGTTCAGCAACTAGAGTTCTGGAGAACGTAGTGTCTGGACACTATGTAGACAGAACTCTAGCGACACTACTGTATCTACCGGACATGACTTTATTATGTGTCTGTCAAAGTGTCATACTCGTACATTGACGTACTCTCGTCGTATATTTTAAAATAATATTCAACAAAAAGAAAAAAACACATAAAATATAAATGTACGGTTTTTAATGTTAAAATATGGTTTTAATGTTGTTCATAATTGGTACTTGCCTGTATTTAATGTACCTACCTACTGTCGCGTCACGGACAAAACCCATTATTATATATATATATATATATATATATATATATATATATATATATATATATATATATATATATATATATATATATATATATATATATATATATATATATATATATATATATATATATATATATATATATATATATATATAATAAAATAATTTTTTTTTTTTTTTTAATTTTTTTTTAGCTTCACCTGTATTCCGCACGTAGCAGGGTAGGCAGAGGAAGCCGTAGGTTGAGGGAACCTACTGTTAAGACACTCCGTTCCCCGCTATAGCCAGAGCGAAGAAAATGAAAACAACTACACTTTTCCTCGAGTGAGAATCGAACCTACAAACAGTTACGTCTACAGGGAGACGCCATTCCACTGCGCCACGACGGTCCTAATAAACTATGTAATGTTTTTACAAAATCTTATTCCGAATGCGAAAATATTACTTCATAATAAACGATAAGGACAAAGTTATCGCGTTAGGTAGTACGCGTGTAAGTATGTACCTATATTTATAACAAATAAAAGCCAGGGCTATTTAAACTGAGGTAAGTCCATACAATCTGGACATTGAATCGCTGGCGACGTTCCCATGGGTCCGGGCGAGGGCAGGGCCGGCCAAGCGATGAGGCCGCGTGAAAATAAAATAAAATACTGCAAATTGCACTCTCTTTAAACAGAATGAATGAGTTCAGTTCAGTTAGCGATATGAACTGAATTTATTTTACAAATCCAGGTGGGGAAGTGGATGGAGTATAAATAAATCTATAAAAGGAGATCTATTTAAAAAGAGATTAATAGATAATAATTATTTATATATGCAGTATAGCGAATTGAATTCGTATTTTATCACTAAAATTACACAGGTATATCTTAAATTGACACATTTGACCCAAAAAGCTCAATAATATATTTACTTTACAGATTCGACGATGCTACATTACTGTCTCGCATTCACTCACATACAACAAGTATAAGTAGCGACTAAACGGTCGCCGGCCCTCCGGCCGGAGGTCGGAGGTGCGAGATCTAGCGCCAAGTAACAAATTACAATAATTTCCAAACAAGTATCTCCGTAAAACTGACGAATGTAAAGGTGACTGACATTTGACTCCGTTAGGTTTTAACGGAAATTATGGAAAAATGAATTCCTTAATTGTAAGTAAATACATACATTTGTTTATTTAGTCTACATTTTAAAATAGCTTCAGCTATAACATTTCTGAGAAGGCTCTTGCAAGGAGATTTGGTCTAACCATCATGGGAATTAAGAAACTTTTTACTTTTGTTATGTTAAAAGAAGGCAAAAGAGCTGAAGGGCCACCTGATGTTAAGTGGACTTAGAATTTTGGATGAATAATTCCTGTGACTTGATAGATTTAGACCAACATTTAATGTTGAGAGGCAGTTCAGGGTTCGATAACGACTTGGGGCAATTATTATACTAACATATACAGTTCTTTCAGAACTAGTGAATAGATTCGGTCAATGTTGAAACTAAAAATATTTAATGTTGGCTGTTAATATTTTTTTTTCTATTCATATTAGACACATTTCATCATAATTCTGTCCTGTCCGTCCGTCTGTCAGTCTGTCACCAGGCTGTATCTCATAAACCGTGATAACTAGAAAGCTGAAATTTTCACAAATGTTGTATTGCCATTGCCGCTATAACAATAAATACTAAAAATTAAAAAAAATATATTTCATCAGCGGAATACTGACAATCATGTAATAGGTAAGGAACCCTCAGTACGCGAATACTACTAGCACTAGTTGTTATTTTTTGTCTTCATGTTTTCATTTTTATTCTTGGTAAAAATTTAATTTATATATATATATATATATATATATATATATATATATATATATAATATATATATATATATATATATATATATATATATATATATATATATATATATATATATATATATATATATATATATATATATATATATATATATATATATATATTACTTCAGTATTTTACGCAATATTTTGCTCTAGTTGGTATACAATTGTATTTCGTATTTCATACATTTATTTGACGAAATTCCCGCGACGCTGGAATTTGCCTTGTAACATGTGCAAAATGTGAAAGTTACTTTTTTTAGAGCGATTGAATCCAACGACATGTTGATATTTAAATCGTGTTTTTTTTTATTTAATTTTATTATACTATCTTATATCTGTATTTATAATTTACAATTACAATTTACATTTAAATTTAAATAATTTGTTTGGTTCAACACGCTAATCTCACTAACTATTGGTGCTAATTGAATTTTTCCATAGTTCATTTATTGAGGAGGGCTATATTACATCACGTTAATCATGTCTATATAGCCCACTGTACCTGCTGAATGTCTCACGTGTCATACATAACAGTGAGTTATTTCCATTTGGCCCGGAGCGAGGCCGCGGGTAAAGTCTAGTAAATTTTAATCACACCTTAACATAATCATACATCAAAAATGATTTGACTTGAAAAAATAATAAATATAAATAAAAATTCTTAATAAAATGCTAACTAGCTGCTAAATAGCTGTTAGACATTTCTAATAACATTTTTAAAAAAACTAATCGCTGGTTAAAATTCTCGAACATTAGCAGTTCATCTCGTAAAGTGTTTTATGTCAGGACATGTTCTAACTTGCCCCAGCGTCCGCTACCTGCTACAGTTACATAATTTAATTACACTTAATTTACTTCTTCTTCTTCTCTTTATATATGGCGTTTCGAGCGTGCCAGTTGAGCACAATTCACTTCGCCAATGTCACGTTGTATGGAGAACACACAAAGGAGTGTGTAAGTTAAAAAGAAGATAACATTACACTATAGAAGAATACATGCTTAAATCAGTAATCAGATCCAGTTTAAATCAAAGAAGAAAGATGAAGTTTAACAGAAGAAGAAGAAAGAAGTTTAACAGATATCTACAATATGTACAGACACCATATTAGATTGGTATCTAATTTATTACTATGGGAATTTATTACTATGGGACGAAGGACAGCATATAAGTGACGTATTAATTTAGGGCAGGAGAAGACGATATGGCACACTTCATTCATTTCCGCTTGCTAAGTAATCTGACATGTGACATTGACAGCTACCCTCAGAGACACCAGTTAGCATTTTATTCACACACAGCAAGAAATTAAAAAAGGATTTATTTGTATAAGACATGTATGTACATGTACCGTGAATGGAGTGTATTGACACTGAGATCTCCGCCCACCCTGCCATATGCGTGAAGATGAAAAAAAAACAAATATAAAATATTTAGCCAGCAGACCGCAAGACCGCAGCGTGGTGTCCCCTGGCGTCGGTCAGGAGCGGCAGCGATGGATCACTTCCAACACATACTGAATACTAACATCTATTCATCCTTTGCATCGATCTGAACTCGCGCCGCCGCCGGGTATTCCCCCTTTAGGTATACACTTTGTATTGCTATCAGCTGTGCATAGTTATTTTTTTCTGTTATATATCTATCTATCTATACATATAACGCCTTCATCCCTCCTGGCTTAACTCGGAAAAGTTATAATTAATAGCTTTTACTGTCCTCTCAATTCTCTTTTTGTCATATCTCGTCATCCGATTCTCTTGGAAATTTGTCCTCATGTCGGGATCCGATGTCTCCATATGTACCTACAATATACGAGTATATGTAGTATGAATATGATTTTGTTACCAGAAAGACCGGTTATAAACTTCCAAGCATCATTCTATATTTTATAAGCGGCAGAGAGATTGTGTCAAGACCCTACGTTCTCCATTTTTTGCCTATACACTGTACATTAGAATCAATCTCACAGGTATTGTTAGGTATTATTTTAGATTCTATATAACATAGAGACCGTCGTGGCGGCGCGGCAGCGTCAGTGTCGTCTGTAAACATGACGATCGTGAGTACGATTCCCGGGGAATAAATTATTTTCATGTTCTCGCTCTGGTTACAAGAAAGAGCGCAACGTTAAGTTCAACCACTTAACAAGCAAGTTATCGAAAATTGTAGAGCAGAATATCTTAACACCAGGTTACCTCCGCCTACTTTGCTATATGCGAGATACAGCGTGATTGTAAAAGTATATATGTTTAGCTTCACGGTGTCTCCCGCTGTATAACCGACATTTGACACGCAAGCTGAATCGCAGTGGTCCAAACAAAATAAACTTGGCGTGTACTTGTAATTGCGACGACTCTCTATTAATTTATAATAACTTGTTTCAGCATACAAAAAACTGGCTGTAGTGGGCAAAGTAGATAAAAAAAGACAAAGGGCCCGATCACCTACCCAACGAAGTAAAGATCGACTGACACCGTAATACTCATTTTAACATAAAAATACATACATGTGAAGATCCTAATGGATGTCTATATCAAACTTTAGAAAAAGGAGCACATACAAAATATTTAGGCGTGGTCCTGGTACCCGCACCTAGAACAGGTAACTGCTAGGATCAGGAAATTGATATGGATATTTAAAACGCTGACACTGATATATATATATATATATATATATATATATATATATATATATATATATATATATATATATATATATATATATATATATATATATATATATATATATATATATATATATATATATATATATATATATATATATATATATATATATATATATATATATATATATATATATATATATATATATATATATATATATATATATATATATATATATATATATATATATATATATATATATATATATATATATATATATTATATATATATATATATATATATATATATATATATATATATATATATATATATATATATATATATATATATATATATATATATATATATATATATATATATATGTATAATATATATATATATATATATATATATATATATATATATATATATATATATATATATATATATATATAATATATATATATATCGATTCGAGCCAGCCAGATGCGCTCTTCCACGTTGACATAACCAGTAAATCCTTGGCTCGGCGGAGTATCCTCGTCTCTTCATCTTATTTGCTTCACCTTCTACTGTGTACACTAAATCCTAATACTAAATACAAGTGTACACACGCTGTGCAATGGCCGGAACGGCTGGACAAGTGACCGTGACCGCTAAATGTAACTATAATAATTTACATACAAATTGAAGTAATATTGTATGTAACTATAACTGTAGTCAGTGACAATGTTTGATGAGTGCGGGTTTGATTCTCGCTCTGGTTTTAGAGAACATTACGCCAGCGTGTGTGTGTGTGTGTGTGTGTGTGTGTTTACGTGTGTGTCCGTATGTGTAGCGTCGAGTATATCCCATTGTTTCGCAGCAAGAGAGAGCTTGAGACCTTCATTTTACTCGTATGATGTGGAACTGTTCACTCGATGCTGTGCGAGCAATGATGAAGCTGATCAAAAATATTTAATTAAAAAAAGCCTTTTTAAAAAGGTATTTAAAGAAAATATATCAAAATTTGAACCCTCGCCTCATGTTTACCGTCTGACCTCTGACCACTCGCGCCATGCGTTCTTCCTCACGCCGCGCCGACACGCTTATATGCTTTATACAACTTATGACGTTGTTAGCATCTCTGTAGGGAGATTGTTACAAATTTCCGCTACACAAAGATTACTGCAAAGAACAATCATTTGGCAAGAGAGAGAGAATGCTATTTTTACTAAATATTATATTATATAATAATTTATCAAGTAATGCTTCGCCAAATAATTCCTTTGTAATTCTCTACTGACCTTCTAAAGTAAGGTCGTCAGTTTTAACCGTATTTGATATAAATATTTATTCTGTATATATGTATATACTGTACTATGTAATAAAAAAAGTAAATATCCTTACAATGAGTGTATGTTACGCTTTGGTGAACCAAAGTAGCAAAAATTCAACGAGCTCTTGAAATAATTACTTGAAAAATAATTGTATATCACATTCAAATCTCATTCTAACGTTATATTAAGCAGAACATAATATTTTAAAGTAAGCTTCTAAATTTTTTAAATAAATCAGTAAACATAAACATAATTAATAAATAAATAACGTTAAGCGTTCCGTTTCCGCTGCGGTGCCTGCGTACCTCTTGCACCTCGTCTTGCCTGCGTACCTCTTGCCCCTTTCATTTGTTCAGCCATTCGGGGGGACGAGCAGTGCAGTGCGCCGGTGTATCGTGAGCGGCGAGGTGGGTAATGCTCATAATCATGGGTAATGCTACGCTCAGGTATGCGACTTCAAGCTATAGACTCTCCTTCCCAAGTCCTGCGTACACGTTCACGTCGTCCTGGGTCTGCCGACGAACAGGCCCAGGCCGAACTCACTCTATTTGGTCAGTGAATCGTACACCCTGGAAATGCTACAGTCGGAACGAGCGTCGCATACCTTACCATCTTACCCCGGACCGTTTAACAGCCAAGTATGAGGACGATACCTGTTAATGGCTGTCCCACCTTACAGGTATTCCCCCTACCCAGCATCCCTCTAAATCCTCCAGAGTCTAAATCCTACACTATTCCACTCCCCCCTCCCCCTAAGTCCCAATTATGGTATCCTCTCTCCCCCTCCTGGAGGAGCAAACCTCGACTCCAAAAAACCCAATCCAAGGCGTAACACGAACCGTGCCGAGGGATGAATGGCTGGTAGTACCAGTTTCGAACGGTGTCTCTCCGAAACCAGGGCGAATCGGCGGAGTATCTATACCCTTCAGGCGGCAAGTGGGGCTCTGCCGTCTGTGACCTTTCTTTCCCTAGCTTTTCGTGGGAACTTTATGGAGAACAACAAACACATAAACCTAAACCCTTTGTCTTCCGACTTGGATGATATCCAAGATGGAATGAACCTTTCTGAGGCGAAGAGGACCGAAAAGGACTCTGGACCGCCTGCAGTACCTTCTACATTGGAGGAGGAAGTCGTGGTCGATGGAGGAAAATCCAGCCAGCCCGATGAACCTCTCCAAGTAGAAGGCATGAGTACGGACAACAAGCATAAGCGGTTGTCTGGTGCAGCTTGGAAGCGATTCCAGAGGCTAGTGGCAGGTGCAGGGGTAGCCGTCGAGCAAGCCCGTGACATGCTGGAAGCCCTGGAAGGAGATTCCGATAGAGAAACCACCCTCCGTAAAACCCCTGAAAGGCCTCCAGATTGGGGATCCATAACTCGGAACCCATGACGGAGGACTAAATGTCTCTGGTTCATTGCGAGCTGATTCTGTCCATCAAGAAAATGGACACAGCTGGTGACGGAGTTTGCATGCTTCAGCCACAAGACAGGGTGGATACTGGTCATCTGTGTAAACAGGTACAGTCATGACTGACTTGTGGCTAAAATCTCAAAGATCAAGCCGTAGGAAGGGGCTCAACTGTCTGTGATGGCAGAAAGCGAACTGCCAAAACCAACCACGGCTTTCATCTTTGTACCCAAAACGGAGGCGGCCTCAGCGGTTGAGGCCATTGCCCTGTTGAAGGTACAAAACAAGGGATTAAATCCAGGTCTTTGGAGGGTCCTTAACGAGAAGGAGGAAGAAGGAGGAAGGATAATAACTTTCTCCATCAACGAACCTTCCGCAGAGGCCCTCAAAGACCGGGACTTGGTAGTCCCACCCTCGGTTTCAAGAGGGTGTTCTTTAAGGTCAAGGGTGAACTGAAAGCCCCAGATCTTTCGTCTTCCGACCCCACCCCTCCTGCTGCTGAGCCAAAGCCTTCGACCAGTGGCACTCAGAAACCCCAGGGCTCTCTAGCCCAGGGTGGACGGGTGCCAAAGGTTGCGGGGGGAGCTCAGCACAAGCGGGGGAAAAGCATGACTGGAGGGGCAAAATCCCAACACCAGATTGCAAGAGCGCGAATTACGCCTCAAGTAGGACGGTCTGGGGTACCCACTCCGGTTATCAAACGGGGGAAGTAGTCATGGGTACCCAGGGAGCTCGGGCAGGGCTTCTGCAGGCAAATATATACCATACCGCGGCTGCAGCTGCAGTAGTAGAGTGTCGCCTTGCAGAAGGTAAAATCAACCTTGCCCTAATATAAGAGCCCTGGGTTAAGAACTCAACTGTCCTGGGACTTAACTCTGCTGGTAAGGTACTGTACAATACCGGAGGCATTAAGCCCAAAGCATGTATTGTCTTTAACAAAAGCGTTAAGTTTTTACCTGTTACAGAGCTATGAACAGACGACTTAGTAGCAGCGTAGGTCAATCTAAAGGGATAGAGTGGGTCAAGATTACTGACATGCTCGGCTTACCTTCCCGGAGACAGAACCGATCCCTGAACTGAGCTCACACCCGTGGTCGAATACGCCCGGAGACGTCATGCTGAGCTACTTGTGAGGTGCGATGCCAACCACACTGACTGGAGAAGCACGGACGTCAACGACAGAGGTGAGTCATTGAACAATTATCTTCTATCAAACTGTCTACAAACCTTAAACAATGGCTGTGAACCGACTTTTGTGACGAGGGTAAGACAAGAGGTACTAGATGTCACTTTTGCCACTCCAAACCTTGCCAGGCATATAACAGACTGGAAGGTCAGTGATGAAAACTCGATGTCTGACTTCGAGAACACAGAACCTAGCACAGAGATTACAACATTCAGGGACCCTAAGCGTACTGACTGGGAACAAGTTTAACAGTCACCTAGAGAGGTAGTTAGAGGTAATACCGAAAAGTGTAAAAACAATAGAGAAACTTGAACTAGCAGTCGAGGCTGTCTCACAGAGCAACAAGAATGCCTTTGAGAAAAGCTGCACGCCGAAAGTCAAACACTCTAAACGCAAAGTGCCGTGGTGGAACTCTAAGCTGAAAAAGCTAAGGGAGAAAACACGCAAGTTATTCAACAGGGCTAAGATCACCCAAGAGTGGGACATCTACAGGAAAGCCCTAACTGAATAGAGTAAATAAATTAGGAAGGCCAAATGGAATTCGTGGAAGAAGTTCTGTGAGGAAGTAAGTAATACGCCGCAAGGAGCAAGACTCTACAGAATTCTTGCAAAGACCAACACCAACCAGTTGGGACTCCTAAAGAAAGCGGACGGAAGGAGCCCATTTACTAAAAGTGAAAGGGATACGCTACAATTACTGGCCCGCGTACACTTTCCTGGGGCAGATGAAACGGTGACGAAGCTGAACACTCCTAAAAAGCCTCAAATAGAGGACTGGAGAAGAGGAGCTCTTGTCATTATACCAGGAATAGTAAAATGGGCCATTAACTCTTTTAAACCATTTAAGACGCCTGGAACAGATGGTGTGAAGCCGGTGCTCCTGCGACGGGGTTCAGCTATCCTGATTCCATATCTGGTAAGTATTTTCAGAGCCAGTTATGCCTGGGGGTACGTACCAGAATCGTGAACTAAAGTAAAAGCCATCTTCATACCTAAGGCTGGGAAGAAAGACTACACCACAGCGAAGTCTTTCAGACCCATTAGCCTCTCCTCGTTTCTTCTGAAAACACTGGAGAAGATATTAGATACTCATATTAGGCAGGGGAGTCTGGTAAACAGACCCATACACACCAACCAGCATGCTTATCGTAGCGGCAAATCTACGGAAACTGCCCTACAAAATCTTGTAGACAAGATTGAAAAAACGCTGGACCATAAAGAAATAGCACTTGTTGCTTTTCTTGATGTGGAGGGAGAGTTTGATAATACGCCTACTCAAGCATTAATTGGAGGCCTACTTCGTAGAGAAGTGGACTTCACTACTGTTAAGTGGATACAATTCATGCTTGCGGGTAGGGTAGTAAAAATGGAACTACTCGATGACACGCTTGGGCTTACCACGACAAGGGAATGCCCGCAGGATGCAGTGCTTTCTCCACTTTTGTGGACCCTTGCAGTGGACCAGCTACTCATTAGGATAGCTGAACTCCGCTTTGATACCCAGGGATACGCGGACGACCTGGTAATCATAGTGAGAAGCGACTGCCAAAGTACAATAATGTACCTGATGCAAAGGGCTCCGAATACAGTAAGCTCATGGTGCATGGATGCGTTACCAACCTTAATGGTGGAGAAGATGACACACGACGCTTGAAAATCCATAAATTATATTGATCAGGGAAAACCTCAGGGGGTAGATAATTCCATAGCTTGCATATACGTGGAAAAAATGATCTAGACGCACGCACGTTGGATGCAAAAAATGTATCCAAAATGTTTACAAGACTCCTTCAACCCCACTTCGAAACCTCTTCCAAGGAGGAGGACTCAATATTGGACACAAGTTGTATTCTCCGTGTCTACACCTCGGCGCGAGAGATATTAGCCCGTCCATTATAAAAGACATCGCCCGTGCTGTCATCTGCATAGGAATTAATACTGCAAGTTTGCAATAAGATTTGCGATAAGATATGCGATAAGATATGCAGAATAAACAGCGTGGGAGATAGCACTGAACCCCGGGGTACTCCAGCATTGACAGACTTGGTTTCCGAGCATATACCGTCAACTACGACCTTTATGCTCCGCCCATCAAGAAAACTGGTTACCCAATTGCAAATTCCTTCGGGAAGTCCGTATGATGGCAACTTCGACAACAGGGCTTTGTGCCAGACCCGATGAAAGGCTTTTGCGATATCAAGGCTAACTGCCATAGCTTCCCCCTTACTCTCAATAGCAGCTGCTTATCAGTGAGTTAGGTAAACCAAGAGAACTCCAGCACTGCGACTGTGACGAAAACCATATTGTCGATCACTAATAAGCTGGTTTTTCCTCAAGGTAACCGAGTAGTTGGGAGTTAATTACGCGCTCCATCACCTTACATAGTAAGGTTATCGCAATAGGACGGTAATTGAATGGGTCTGTAGTGTCACCCTTCTTAGGAACAGGGTGAACCACAGCTACTTGCCACGAAGATGGGACCACGCTGGTGGCATAAGATAGGGAGAACAAGCGCGTTAGCACTGAGGTTAACTCGGGAGCACTCATCTTGAGCACGACAACAGGAACACCGTCAGGACCAATGGACTTCCTGCCGTCAAGGGACTGCTGTCTGCTGTTGACGTAAAGCGTACGTCTGGCATAGTGTGCTTGCACCTAGGGATGGATGGTGATTGTTCTCCCAAGTATTGTAATGCGCATTTTATAAAAATAAATAAAAATCCAATTAAGATTATTATCGTTCATTTATTAATTATCTCTATTACAACAAAATAAGATAGATATACACCTAACATACAATTATAATTTTAAAAAACCATCCACATCGACCTTTTACAAAGATATATGTCGCTTCTACACATTTACTATAATTCACTTAAAATTTCCCAAAATATTTCAGTGCGACGGACAAACAGACATACTAATTTTAATATATAATACAGTATAATAAAACAGCATAGACATTTAAGACGAAGATATAACACAGATAATACGTTGTTAATATTAATATATTTATTATCTGTGAAGTTACAGATCAGTACATCAAGATTAAAAGTACTTTACAACATCTATATGTTTTTAAAATTACAATTAAAAAACATCGAATTATCCAAAACTATGTTAAATTTGGTGTTCTTCCGCTTACAGTGGCGACCGTTGTATTGTCTCCTCTAAATGTATATTTGTATGCTAAAATATATATTTATGATTAAAATTAAAATTGAATATACATTAAAAAAATACCTTATATAAATCAAATGCCATTTATTAATTTAAAGAAACTATATAATTAATTATCATAAATTAATTATAATAAACTATTTCTTAGAGAAGACAATACAATATCGCTCAGTAAGAATAGAATATAGATTATACTAAAATGTAACATTACGTCTAATTTATTAAAAAAAAATATTTAAAATGTTTACTAAAAGGAACATCCGAGGTACATCACTAGTACAATATAATTTAAAAATACATTTAAATATTTTTTAATATATATATATATATATATATATATATATATATATATATATATATATATATATATATATATATATATATATATATATATATATATATATATATATATATATATATATATATATTTATATATATATATATATATATATATATATATATATATATATATATATATATATATATATATATATATATATATGTATATTTTAAATTGAAATGTGAATTTTTACAATATACCTCTACAGTTACGTTACAATATTGACATGGCAACACTGAGTGGCACAAACCAAATGTTGCCAATTTAGTAGTTATTAAAAATAGATGTTTTTGTCACAAGATACCATAATATTTACAATTTTTTATAGAATATGTAAGATATAAGTTAGTTGATATAATATATTACATTTACAAATTACAAATATACACATGAATGGGTAAGTATGGCTCAAACTGCGACTCGAACCACGCTTAATTATATTTGAAAACAAAACAATGGCAACTTTCAATGAAGATACTCTTTTTAAAGTAACTTTACAATAAATAAAGTAAAATATACAACAGGTTTGACGATTGATGAGCTCGTAGCTGTATTAAGTTTGTTAATTTCCATATTTTTGTATGAACAATACAATCTAATACGTCACATAAATTTGAAATAAAGCATATTTTTGCTTAATAATAATCATTAGAAACGTTAAAATATATAATAAAGTATAGTCTCAGTGGACTAGACGAGACGAGATGGCGATGGTAGCAGGTTCGATGCACACTCTGGCAAATTAAATGTATTCATTAAAACACCCTAGCAAGACCATGTGTGGCCGCATATAGCAGGGTAGTGTCGAGTCACTACGCCGCGCGCAAGTAACGATGATATAACAAAACAAATATAGATCAAAATATTTGCATACATTTCGGCTACAATTCCGAGAACCTCTTATGTTTGTTGACCGCTAATAGAACGCATTAGGGCGGGGCGGGGCGGTCGTAAGCTCGTGCGAGATGCACGAATATATCGAATATATCGAGTCGTGAAGATTTTGTTTACCTCATTCTGCTCAATTCCGTACGTAATTATTTGTATTGCGATGATAAATGTAGTTCAAACAGTTGGTTTTTTTTATCTATATTATTATGTATGTACAGAAAAAACGGCCAAGCGAGAACCGCTCTCGTACGTGAAGGGTTCCGAACTGATTTAATAATTGAATACCATCGTAGAGTACAAGTTATAAAATTAAGAAACGTAAATGTCTCACCCATGTATGAAATGAACCACAAATATGACTTTGCAGTATTTTTTTTTCTATGACGTACTTTTAAACTTATATGTTCTGACTTTAGAGTTCCGTATATCAAAAAAACGGAACCCTCATAAGATCATCCTGTCATCCGTCTGTCGGTCAGTTAACACCTTCTTTCACCACAACGTATAGAGGAGGTGAGAAATTAATCCTAATTCGGATTCGAACTAGCTACCGTCGTCAGTTATTACTATACTTAAACAATATACGATTAACATATACTTACATTATATTCCAAAGTTTTAGTGAATTCAGATTTTTGACTTACTTTAGACTATTGTATGTTAAAAATATATATTTTAAATTTTTTTTGAGTATCTACTACTGCTGCTGCTGGTTATTTAAATACAGTGTAAGAACTTTAATTATAATTACTTAATTATATTAATTAAAATTCAAATTCTAACTCGATTCCAAAATGCTTGTAACATCCTTGTAAGGTGCAAATATTTTATTTTAATTTTGTATTACATAGCTACGACGGTTCTTAATTGGTTTAAATAGTGATATATATAAAACTGTTCTGTTAGTGAGACGGACAGACAAGTGACAACGCACGGCACCGAGGGAGTGTAGGGGAGGACTGAGGGGGAGAACCCTCCCAGGGTTTCCCGAAGCATTGACGTGATGAGAGAAACGGGATTTAACGTTCCATAATCCACGCAAGCGAAGACGTGTGCTACAACTTATAGTTTTATAAAGTATATTTTTGGTTTCACCCTGTATCCCGCATAGAGCAGGCAGAGGGAACCTATTGATAAGACACTCCGTTCCCCACGCAGAGGGAGGAAATCAAAATATATAGATAAGAATCAAGTCCACATTTCTGGGTCACGACGGCCTTTTATAAGCGTCCTGACTGGGTTAAAGTACTTTAACCCAGTCAGAACAAGAAGTTAAAAATGTGAATTTAGATTTACCCGAGCGAAGAGGTTCACCTTCCACCACGCAACGAGCTTAGACATGGCAGTTGATTGATAACGCAGTGACCGATCACTACCTAAGTACATTATATATATACTTGTATACATGTCCCGTATAGTACAGGAGGCAGAGAGAACACTTTGCACCGTAGCCGAGACATTTTGTGTTTAATCTTTGTTTTGTAAAGGCGAGAAAATCACACCGAGACGTAAAACCATCGCGTATATATATTTAACACTCGAGTACCTGCAGAGTACAGACGGGGGCGGACGAAGTGGGTCGCGACTTCTGACCCTTCGAGCCGACCTCAGGGCCAACTGGCTCCTTCGGTCACCTTTACCTTGACTTAAAATATTACTCTCTTATATAGACATGTTGTGAAAACCACCTGCGGTTCAAACAAAAGTGGCACAAGTCATTATTTGGTACATAATAAATAATTTTGGTTTTCGCTCTACACTTAAAAAATCAAACATCAAATCATCAAAAACATCCTTTTCTTATACATAATATGATAAGCATTGTTCATATATTACTATTATTATTTTATTAAAACTAGTTTACAGTAACACGTTGGTTTCATAACATAACATAAAATAAAAATTAAATTAAAATAAAATATATTTTTGGCATTTAATCGAAAATGAATAAAGCAACTGTAGATATATGGAGGGGCTGTATATGTTAAGTGGTTTGCAACAGTTGGCAGAAAAACTGAACCGAACATCAAGGATGTCATTGGAAAAGCATGTGCCCAGCAATGAACACGCTGAAGATGATGAGGATAATCATTAAAAAAATAAAACAAAAGGAACCAAAATAAAAAAATAATTCATACTGTACCATAATGTATATTTGTTTCAAATATCGCCATAAAATATTAAGTAAAAATAAAATAAAAAGTCGCTCTCAATATCTAGTACAGACACACAATATTATATACAGCTTATAATTTATAATATACTTAAGATGACTACACTCTTAGGCTCTATTCACATTTATGTTCCAAACTATATAACTCAAAATGTTCTCAATTCATTAAAAAAAATCAATATTTTTTTATTACTGTTCAAAATTGACAAAAAAAAGAAGCAAATCTCGTTGTTTTTTATCCAAATCTAGAACATTCTGAACCAAATCACTTCTGTAAAAGAATGTGAATTGAATATTTATAAAATAAATAAATAATAAAATTTGCTACCTAACATAAATACCACTAACAACAAGTCCACTTACTGCATCTGTATGTACATCTCTAATTAAATACAAATATAATTATAAAATTGTGCTCACATTTAGAAAAAAAAATTCTTAAAAAATGACAAATACTTAAATTAATTTTTCGAATGGCAACATTATAAAATCCTTGCCATATTTATTTGTTAGTAATCTCTTATATATTAAGTGTATACATATACTATTTATTTATTATAATGAAATAATTAACTAATATATGTTATGTACTTTGAACAAGATTAAATATTATACATTTATTTTGTTTGTCTGTGACTTTAGATATGTTACTCTGCTAGGATGTACTAATAAAAAACATATACTTAAAAAATTGTATGTTCCTATTAAAATACAGTTTTTTATGAAACAATGTCCTTTTTATATATATATATATATATATATATATATATATATATATATATATATATATATATATATATATATATATATATATATATATATATATATATATATATATATATATATATATATATATATATATATATATATATATATATATATATATAAAAAAAATAGTTATCTTCATAACTTGGAGAATAATTTTATTACATTACAATATGAAATCTCTATATAGTTTTATAATAAATATATACAGTGTTCTATTTAAATAGCTCCTTTTTTTGAAAATGGTAAAAGCAGTGTAGAGAAAATATTCTGTTTTATATTCTTCAATAAATTCATATACAGCATATAAAAAAAGGTAAATCAATAACACTGTATAACAAGTTGAAATCCTCAAGGATAATCTTATTAAATATTATTATCTCAATATCTAAAAAAAATTATTCAATATTTTGTTATATTTATATAATATAGGGCAGATATATCTAAATAAAGTATATAATATATAGATATACAACATAATATTATGATAAATATACAATTTCAATACAAATATACAACAGTAAATGTGCGTGATACGATGCCTTATTATCAGCCAAAGTGTTGCATTCAATATAGTTAATTTTTAGTACAATTTCACATTTAAATTTAGAATTTATATTGGAAATACAGAAAAAAATTAAAAAAATTTACCTTAAAATCTTTAATATTAATATATATCAACAACATTTAAAATGTAAATATATAATTAAGAGTTAGTTGCTTTCAAAATATAAACTTGGTTATGTTAGTTCACAAGACAAGTCAAAGATTGTGTTAGATTATAAATAATAAAAAAAAAACAGGTTAAATATGTACAATAAATATCAATATAGAGAACTTCTTAACAAACATATACATATATATATATACAGAGATTAAAAAGTAAGAGAGAACTAAAAGTTTGGATAACGGACCAATAGGGAGGCTCCATGTCCACATTTAATAAAAATTATAAGTTATAAAAAATATGTAATAATTTAAGCTATAATTTCATGAGGAAGCAAAAAATTACAGTAAAATAGCTAATATTTGGAAAAAGCAGTAGGTGCACTACACGCACTCCATGAGGGCGTTGGCGAGGCAGGCCTGCTCGAAGAGGCACAGCACTTTATGGACCAGCTCATATTGCTCGGAGTTTTGAATCATTCCGCCTCTATTTAGACGCATATTACAAACTATGCCTAAAACATCAACTTTGCATTCAAATCTTAATTGCTTTATGCCATTGAGTATGGCAATGAGACAGCCAGTTCTGCCGACTCCTGCACTGCAGTGGACTATGGAGGGAGGGGAAACATTGTCTACAGAAAAGTTTAGCGGAGATGATACACTGACCTCGACCGGGCACGGAACCTGCTCCTCCAGCGGCGGGAACACGAACTTGGGACTCGGCCTCGGACTATCACTACACATGCACTGTTCGTCTGTCACAACACTGGTTGCACTGAAATCGTAACTTCCTTCGCGGAGTATATCCAAACTAAGATTTAGCAGCGCGTTCACATCCCTAGGACACTTGTGGTCCGCCCAGCTATGGAACCAGTAGTGGTACACCGTTATGGGGTCTTCGTAAACTCCTCTGTTAGAATATCTCATTTCCAATTTCCTGATCGAATATCCAGCTTTTGTAATAATTCCAAAATTCTTAACATGGAAGCCAGTTTGAGCTATACATATATTTCTGAAAAATATTTCTTCTCCTTGGACTAGCGGCAAGTATTTCTCACATTTCTGTTGCCCGCACTCTATGAAGTTAGTGAGCATGACTATCTTCTGCACGAAGTTGGTGGCGTCAGGGTTTTGAGAGCGGAACTCCGAGTTGTTCTGCCGGACCATCAACCAGAAGTCGTACACCGTGTTCTGGAGAGGTCCCTGTGTAGCGATGTAGCTGTTTTTTGTGAACTCGTGACCCTGAAAGTTTATTTTGATTATGTCATTTAATATGTCAATAACGGAAACCCGCCAAATAATTACGACTAAACTGAAGTTAAATCAGTAATTCAGTTAAACTATATTAGTTTACAAACAAACATATTATCTCAAAGTAATAGCATACCTTAATATAGTTGGCGTTGATGTATCCCTCGTTGTTGCCGTCTTCCAAACGCAGGATAAACCTCGAGTGTTCATTTGGAAGGATCTCTTTGTATCTATTCTTATGATGAGACCCAGACACTATAGGCTTCTCCTGATAGTTTGTGGGTATTTCCCAAAATTCCCGATGTAAGCTTCTGAGCAATTGCTTTTGGTATTCCGAGCACGGCTGGCTTATCTCTGGATCAGGTATAACCATATCAGTTGTATTGTTCTCCATATCTTCAGTGACCCGGCCGTCGCAACAAGGTTCGCCTTGGCTGGGACATTTGACCTCAGAGTACCCATTTTGAAAGATTTCATTAAAATCTTTCAACTGTCGTCGCGTTAGAACACTCGATGCATTTTGGAGATGCTGCATATTTGCTAGGTAAATCCTAAATTCCTCAGATGTGGTCTGTGGACTCAAAGGTTTCGTGGTAATATTCCTGACGAAACCACTTTGGCCAGTCGACTCTTCTTGACGACCGAAAGCGTATATGATCTCATTATCCTGGTCTCCGCCCACGTATGTCAGATTTTGGGCATACTCTTGATCGTTATATGACGAGGACCATAAATTATCATGAGATCCAAAACCTATTCCTTTCTCCGTCGTTCTTAACCTCGATCGATCTTTGTAAGATTTGGGGATCAGATTTTCGGTGCTTAAAGACTTTCTGTGTTTTTCTTGATGCGGTATCTGAGTGAGAGTTCTTATGTTAGGGTCTATTATTATTTCGTCGAGCTCCAAGTCTCTCGGCTCTTGTGGTTGAATATTTAACGTTAATGATGTGTTTGAACTGCGTCTTTCCAAAATACCTCTCCTTGGCTCGATGTCGATGCTATGGTTACTGTGATATCTACTCAAATTGCTTGTCGACGCATCCAAGTTATAGTTTGAAATGCTCAAACTCCTGTTGGTCGACAATTGAGGGTTCGACGTCGTAATGTTTAACGTTAGCGACGTATTAGAACTTCTTCGTTCTAATAACCCCTTTTTCTGGTGAAGTTTAGGGTCTCTGTTGAGAGAACTATTACTTGAATGTCGACTTAAATTGTTTGACGACAGTATATTTAATGTTAAGCTGTTATTAGAACCGCGACGTTGTAATAAACAATTCTTAGAAACTTCTCCAGAAACATTTGTATTGGAGGAGCATATGACTCTAGTTGTTGGAGTTAAATGATCGCTGGGATTTATGGAGGCATTAGAATCTCGTTTATCTAACGATAACTTCTTTTGTATTCTGTCATTATTTAGACTGAAATTCGATATACTAGTTCGTACGGTCGTTAAGTTATGGCAGGACGCGCCGGCGCTGCTCAAAGAGCAATTAGACCCCTGAAGACTGTGCGTGCTGAGCATTAAACTCTGATTCGAATTCCTCCTGTGTAACTTTTTCACGACTTTTTCATCTTCCGCACTTGGTTCGAAATCGTCTGAGGGAACACCTTCCGGTAGTGTTTTTAAATTCGTACTAGAGACGCTCAGATTCTGTTTATAATTTAAAAGATTAGATCCCAGGGTTTGGCCAGATTCTATGTGGAGACCAGGCCGGTTATCAACACTAGATATGTTTATCTCCGGAGCGTTGTCACTCATGTTTTCATCAAAAGAGCCCATGGTGCGTGATCCCATACGAGATGTACCAGGTTGATACAACATTAAGGTCGCATGGTTTTCACGCAAAAATATCCCACTGTCTTGCCCTTTCATGAACAATCTTCGTTGCTCAGCACTCGATTGTATTGAGTTATATCCAATTTTGCCGCCAGACAAGTCATGTTTCGCGTTCTTTTGAGCTAAGATACGTTTTAACTGACGTTTTGGCGTATTGGGCACTGATATAGAGTTTTGTGGAACATCTAAAGATTTCTTTTGTGGAAGTGACAGGTTAACCGTTTCAGATGAATCCAACGATGTTGCCTTCACTTTTAACGTGGGCGTTTTGACTTTCTTCTCTGCAGCGTCTGTGTACAATTTTTCGAATTCTAACAATTCTTTCTCCAAGTCACTGTCTCGCTTCGACAAGTCGATTGTTAGATTTCGTAAATTTTTTCCTTTCCTTTTAATGTGAGTTTCGGCGGAAGTAGTGGCGCCTTCTTCTGACGTTACTGTTATTTCGAACTCTTTCGGCGAGAACCGAGGCATGTCTAAAAATGACTGAGTGTCTGAACTTTGCCTTAAACTTTTCTTATGTTTAATATCCAGTGACTTCGGGTCGATCTCACTTTTTTCTTTTGTATCGACATCGAACTTAAACGCGGGGCGTTCTTTCGCTGGGGATTTTGAATATCTGTCTATACTTTCACAAGACGTGCTTACATCTTGGTTTTTGTAAGCTTCATTCATTTGATCCTTCATTTGCTTAGCAACCGCGACACCTAAATTTTGTTCAATAATTTTGGCATTATCGGAGTCTAGAGATATGGATTTTAAGCGTTGCCTTCTCGCGTGCGCTGAGTTTGAAATCGTTAATTCTCGTCTATCTTCGTTTGCTTCCAACTGACAGGCGTCTACTTTGGCACAGCAATCTACTACGTCTTTATCTAACGCCGTAATCTTCTGTTCAACTGTCGCCTTCTTAATTTCATCAAATTTCATAACATTTATTTCGACATTTTTAAAATTCGTATCGCAACTATTATGTCGCCTGTACTTTTTCACTTCCTTCTCAGCAGGTGGAGTGAATCTTTCCCTCTCGATAGAGTTTCTACCTCCATACCGTTTAGGTCTAGGAGAAATACGCGCCGCATTATCTTCTATACAAGTTTGCTCAAATGTGAAATAATTTTCTTTGTTATAGCTGTGAATTTTAGGGCTCGGTCGAGCGCTAAGTACTCTGGGAGAGCTGGGCTTGTCAGATATGCCATTGGCTCTACTCCGATTGTCGACCAGGCCCTTGGGAGATTGCGGAACCTCTGCATCCCGAGCAGTATCTGAGAAAAGGTTAGGAGATCTCACACTGTCATAGTAAACCGACTTAGGAGACGGTTCTGTGAAAAATGAGGGTGAAATCATTTCGGGAGGAGTAAAGAATCGCGGGGAACTTTCTGCTATGAGTTTTGGTGAAAAATCGAATTTAGGTCCGGACACTTTTGCGGAACTACATTCAATGACTCGAGGAGAGTTTTGCATTTCCAGCCTCTCCTGTTGTCCCTCGACGGGCAAGCCCTCGTTCACGCTGCACATGTTGAGCCTCGTGCTTACAGAGCGGAACCTGCGCAGGTTGCCGGGGGACACGTCGTCAGCCTCGCGCGGAGAGGACGGCACTCGTTCGCTCATATCTTTGGCTTTATCACTTTCTTCACTCAATTTTCTTAGAGATTCAGTATCGAATCCGAACACTTCTTTGTCTTCTGACTTCGCGCTACCCACAAACGGGGATTTCTCGTCTTTTTCTAGTGACGGTGATCTCGTAGCACTGTATTTCTTAGCCCGCGATTCCCTTTGCTGGTCCAAAAGGAGATCTGAGCCGACAATTTGCGCTAAGGGCCGAGGTAGGGCGGAATATTTGTATTCAAAGGGTCGTTTGTGAATCCACTGTTCAGGGAGAGGTAGTTTAGGTATTCCCCGATAGTCTAGCTGTGGCGGGCCTTGTGAGCTAGACGGTTGCGGAGTGTCAGATGGTTGCGGAACAATGTTCTGGTTGTAGTTCTTAGCTACGAGCACGTGCGGCTTGACGGGGGGTAGCGGGGGGTCGGGCGCGGGGGCGGCCGCAAGAGAGGCGCTCGTGCGAGGCGGCGAGGGGGGAGGTCCCGTACGCGTCACTATCGTTCTACCGCCATACACAACGTGCACCTGAAATTTAAAAATGCTTGGTTAAAATAAATGTTAAATATTTGCATAAAATAAAACCTATTTGAGAAAACTAATCTACAATATGTGGCGTGACACGTCTCACGCCCTAACGTAACATTAGGGTGCCTAGTTGCCTAGCCTACACTGCTGTATCCAAAAGACCCGTTAAACTAATTTGAAGGACTTAAGCAGTCTACGAAAGGTCAGGCTTCCAAAAAAAACGATACGATAAATATGTAAAAATCGAATACCAAAGATCTTAATATGAATGACAAGTATAGCGTACATACCTGTGTAACAGTTGGTGTGTGCACGGGCGGAGGAGCGCGCTTGGCGCGGCGGCAGAGCGCGAGCAGTACGAGCAGCGCGGCCGCCAGCGCGCCGCACCACGACCCCGCCTGCGCGCCCCACATACCACCGCCCTCACATCTGTTGGGGAAATTATAAGAATATGGGATAAGTTATTAATCAATTATATAATACTTATGTATAACAAGAATTCACGAATACCCTTTATACTACCATACAGTCCGAGGACTAAAAATAAATATTAATATAGAATTGACTATTGCCAGTCGACGGTAATAAGAACCCAAAAGACATTACTCACGACAGCAATATATATATATATATATATATCTCAAAAATGATAATGTATAAGGCACAAAAAAATCATTACAAATTTATATTTGTACTTTATTTCATACGAAATGAGTGGATACGACCGCAAATCTAAGTTTGTAAATTTTTATAATTAGTATTTTCAGCCGAATACCTAATCATGAAATAGGTATGGAACCCTCGATGCGCAAATTTCAAACACAATAGAAACGTTTGGGTTTTTTCAGGAAAATAACTTGTGATCATCAAAACTTACAAGAAACTCTAAACGCATTTATATTAATAATTCACATACTATTATAATAAATATATAAACGAGCGCAATACTCAGAACATGTATCATAACAACGAAGGTCGCAGATTCAATTCTTTTTAAAAGACATTTTCTTAAATAGAACAATCTGGAATTAGTCACTAGCGTTAGTAATATTTATTAATATAACAATATTGCAATTTCAAAAATATACTACATTTATATGTAATAAAAAAACACAAGGAAGCTCTGCAATATCGTTCACTCAATTAATTACTTACGAATTATGCAAAAGTAATAAAAAAATTAACTTCCTGTACATTTAACAACTTTAAATATACTTCCTCCAACGAATTGAATTATAACATAACACTCTTTTCAGATTACAATCGGATAAAAACAGTAAATATAACTTAATAATATGTATATTATACTACAAAGTTTAAAACGCGACTTTGTCTGTGTGTTTAAACAAAGGAACTGTGTATGACACGTGACATGCGACATGACACACGTGTCATGACACATACTTGGCACCGTGTACTATAGGCTATAGCTTTCCTCTACAAATGGGCTATCCAAAATAAACAGTTTATTTCAATCCGCACTTTTCTCTTACACTTTTGTCAATAGTAATATAACTTTGGGTTTTCATAGTGTAGGTATATATCATTTGCAATCACTCATATGAATATATATATATGTATGTATGTATGGTGTAATACAATGATACAAGCGTTAATCATTTGTTATTGTTACAATTTTTCTATGAAGTAGTGCGGGGAAAACGAAAAAGAATACTACAAGTCAACCGCATAGTACATACGAGCCGCATAGTACATACGAGCCGCATAGTACATACGAGCCGCATAGTACATACGAGTATAGTAAGTACGAGATAGTACATACCGCATAATCGAAACCACATCACTAGCACCGACACTAGACACAATTATCCTTTCTAGTAATGCTCTTTTAAATATTAGAGTTAAAATTTTAATATTAAACACAACGTTGTATTCAAATTCAATAGAGTCCGACCGAAACTTCGGTTTCGGTCGAGTTTCGGCAAAAAAATGAGTTTCGGTTAAGTTTCGTTTTTATTTTTAAATATATTAATATTTATTTATTTATATATCATTGTACACAATTTAGTATTGAAGCAAAAAAAACTAAAACAAAACACAAAAAAACCCAATTGATGTACAAAATGCGGTCTTATCGCTAATCGGTAATTTCCTCCATACAATCTTTGGGTCAGGACAATTTTTATTACAATTCTATTTAGAAAATAACGCAATGATCGTGGTTTTGGATCCTGATTGGAATAAAGCATTCATTTGAGAAAGTGGAGACGGAGCGTGTTGACGCTACCCCCCTACCTACTTACCCGCCAACCGCGCTATATGCGGGATACAGCGTGAATCTAAAAAAAAACCCAGCAACAGGTATTCTGATCAAAACGACAGGTGTGAGGCAAGTTAACGATATCGGTGCACAGTACAAGAGTTACTTACTTTATAGTGTACGAGATGTTTTTCATTCATTTAAAATTCTATGAAGTTCCTTTTTAGGTTTCAATATGGATTTATATGGATTTATTCATATATGTTTCGTACCACCTATCATCAATCCCGCCTGTAACCTATTCAGGCACACCAAATTCTAGACACTGGGCGTAGAGAGGCACGCATAGTACACAGGTCGACATTTACTTTTCTGAAGACGGAACCGGAATTGAAGGTAAGACATTGACTGTACCTCCTTACTCCTATTATATTTATATTTCTTTAGTTTTTTTTTATCTTCACGTTGTATCTCGCATATAGCAAGGATAGGCAGAGGGAACCGGAGGTAGAAGGAACCTAGTGTTAAGACACTCCGTTCTTCGCTTTCTGCATTTCGAGGCTATGCGTGCTGAGTGGCAGAACTCAAGGCCGCGCTTTGCCTTGTTGCCAGAACGAAGAAAATGAAAATTATCCATTCTCTCTTCATCTGAATCCTATTACATACATATATGTTAATCGTTAGCTAAAATAGTATATTTCAATGTACAAACAGGAAGTAATTAGCTTTCCAATACATATTTATTATAATCGTATATATGTTTATCAAAAATAAACTAAATAGATAAGTTGAGGTAAATATTGATATCACCAAGATATTCGATATTTGTTGCATCTACTGAATGCAAGAGGACCTAGTCCTAGTCCTAGTGGCATACATATTGTCATTAGTCATATTTTTGTTTCTCATACAGTAATATCATATGATTGAGAAATGTGATTTGTGATAGTAGGGCAAGATTAAAATAAATTTAAAAAAAAAACAACTTCACGCTGTATCCCGCATATAGCGGGGTAGACAGGGGGAACATGAGTGTTAAGCTAAGAAAATGAAGTAATACATTTACCCCCAGGTGGGAATCAAACCCGCAACCGTCGCGGTCATTGATTACAAACTTAATATGACATACTCTACCTTTGCAAACAAATATTTCGAGCTTTAAACTTCCATATTATTTATCAAAATTTCATGTTTCTATTAACCTTCACCTATCTGCCAGCCAGCCTCCAAGAATCCAGGAGCAGCCGTTTCCGACATAATTGATTTAATAATACTGCACAATTTTGTCTATTCTTAACACTTTCACAATTATTGCGAGACTCAACAACAATGTTATACCTAATAGATGCATTTACAGTTCTTCTTCATCTCTTTATATACGGTGTCACCAGCACACAATTCTCTTCCCCATCTTCACCAATGTCACCAATGTCACATTGAATGGAGAACACACAAAGAACTGCATGTACAGTTAGTTATATTATGTTAAAATTTAACATATTTCGAGATTTGTCAATTAAAGTATGTTAAAATAACTGAAACTATGTCATAGGATCTATGGTAATTGTTATATAATTATATTATGAAATGAATTGAAAATCTTTGTCATTTTGATTGTAATTAATCTGGAAAAGCGTTCATAAAATGCTGTACTTATATGTCTGTAATGGATTCTTCCATAAAATAAATTTAAAAAAATCAATTCTACTGTTACTAATCACACCCTTAGCGCAGTCAATAATTAAAACATCATAAACAAACAACTGAACGGAAGAAGATTAACACAATGTATGTTATAAGTACTAATATTGTTAAAAGCTTACTTGAATATGAAGGAAAAAACTTAAATTCATTATTTTAAAGCAACAATATAAAAGAAGTACATTTTATACATTTAAAATTAAATATAATAAAAAATCGCCAAGAGATTTTAATTTAAAAATATTATAGCATAAATTAAAATAATAATTATTTAATGTTTTGTAAGAAAAAGTTTTGAAGTACTTAAGACCTGTCATGTGTATATTATCGATCATGTCTTGTCTGTTCTATGTGACAATGGCAAAGTAAGCAATGCTCCTCTGGTACACCTAAAAGCCATACTTCTAACAGAATGGTACAAAATAATACTTTAATTTTGTCTTTTTTTCAACCTTTGTCACTATTATGGGAGAGTCCTCGTGCTCCTGACCATAGGTGAAATAGATAAATTAATAATAATTAGACTTACTGTAAATCAATCAAACTGACGACATATAGTGATCCTATTACACCACACTTACGAAACATTATTCTCTATATCTACTCGCTTGTATCACTTATTAAAGAAAAAAAAAAAAAAAAATATATATATATATATATAAACAACTAATGTCACAACCTATTTCTTTGAAAGTTTGATCACTATTGAATGAATACAAACAAATATGCATAATCCTTCAGGTGAGTCATCGGGAACTTACAGCATGTCATACGTCTCACACTCATATCTATCTCTCATCAGCGGCCTACAGATTTGTGCAACTCATTATTAGAAAGAACTTCCCTAAAATTAATAATCAATCTATATTTATATATTCCTCTTCATTTACATATTCATATCCTTAAAAGGTCATTAGTTATACTGTTAATTAGTTAAGTATTTCTAAATATAATTATTTTCGATGGAAAGTAGAGAGTAGAGAGTTTTAACACAAAATCTATTTGTCCGATATATTTAAGACATATTTTAAAATATTATACATGTTAAGTAATTTCCAACAATGTTACTAAGACTGAACTTGAATAACAAATGAACCAATGTTTATATTTTAATTTTGATTCAATATAATATGAGAAATTCAAAAAGTACTTTGTGTGTTTTTTTAAACAAACAATTCAAACAAAGGTTTTACTTTACTTACTTGAGTCATAAATATCCAAGATAATATGGATTAATTTTGCAGAGATGTGAGCTGACAGATGTAGGTACAAAAGAAGAACAAGTAGTAAAGTAAATGTGATTTGTTTATTAAAACAATAGGAAAATTCGATCGTTATTTATATTAATATAAGGTATATTTATATTATATATTTTACATTATATATGGACATTTTATAAGATATATCTGCCAAAGAAACATTCTACATTATAACTACTACAGAGATCAGTATATGTTAGTGCAGAAATATATGCAACTTCACTAGCTTATATTATTATAATAATTTATGTTACAGTTAAAACGAACATAACTAATATGATGTCGTATCAAATGTTTATCAAAAGACGTATTTACAAAAATATTCCTTATTTTTTCTGTAGCGGTCGGTTCATCGATGATAATAGAATATCAGTGATGGTTTTATCATTGATTCACTTTTTGTTTTAGAATGATAAGTCGCAAGGGTCGAACCCAAGGGTGTATGTAAATTGTCTTAAACACAAATTATATTGCATTACATCTACTTATTAGGGATATATTATTCAAAAACGGCGGTATAATAGGATTTTTGTAAAGTTAAATAGTAATTTGAGGTGGAAAATGTTACCAAAATACATACTGTGCATCAGAGCTGAGGGTGCAGTTCGAAGTTTCC
Organism: Dione juno; assembly: GCA_037127375.1. Taxonomy (NCBI): domain Eukaryota; kingdom Metazoa; phylum Arthropoda; class Insecta; order Lepidoptera; family Nymphalidae; genus Dione; species Dione juno. The sequence continues at coordinate 115,267 of JAXRJS010000102.1, forward strand.
GTCGTCCACCGTGACGTAAATATCTTGACGGAAATATATGACACTACGACACTGACACTGGGTCACTACGCGCACAGGATATAAGAAATTCGAGTCGTATTCGTATATATTCACACGTTTTCGTAGTCACTCGCCCTGGGAGTTTTGACGTTACGTGAGTCGGCCATTTTTCTTTATATTTAAATAGTGTTGCAACATGAAAAGAAATAAATTCCCTAATTTTTTATTAAGTAGTAAATAAATAATTTAATCATCAAAATAAAATTTCATTCATAAATTTTACTCCAGTAAACTATCACGATAGATAAATATTTGAAGCATATCAAAAATTATATTTGTATGAAATGACCACTTATTACGAATAAAAACCACGGTAAACTCTTCCCCACACCTCACTACACACAGCCAGCCGATCACTGATGTAAACAACCAAAAAATTACTAATTAATGAAGAAATTTTACAAAATATGAATCAAATCTTTCCACGTTAACGTAAATTTTCCACCCTGATGTGGCGAGGGTGGTCCCATTCATCCATTGCACATGCGCCAGAGGTCGGGCTAAGTGTGCCAGTGGGGCAGCGACGCCCAGCGAGCGCCCTACAGAGTACAGAGTACTCGCTGCGGGCACGGGGCAGTGCGACCGTCATAGTCGCTTATAATTGTTTACTATATACTTGTATGTATGTATGTATGTATGTATGTATGTATGTATGTATGTATGTATGTATGTATGTATGTATGTATGTATGTATGTATGTATGTATGTATGTATGTATGTATGTATGTATGTATGTATGTATGTATGTATGTATGTATGTATGTATGTATGTATGTATGTATGTATGTATGTATGTATGTATGTATGTATGTAGGTCACGAGTATTGAACATTTGAACTACATTGTCTACATCTAATAGCTGGTTTCTGAGCGACGCTGATTACAGGAATAGGGTTTTCTTTGTTCGCCCTTCGAGTGGACATGTAGGTTAATTGTTTAGTGGACCTTCGAGTACTTTAAATTATATATATATATATATATATATATATATATATATATATATATATATATATATATATATATATATATATATATATATATATATATATATATATATATATATATATGTTGATATAATTTCTTTTAAATTATAGAATTTCAAAGTGTTTTTGAAAATGTATATTTTTTTATTAATTTAGCTAAAGAAAATTATGGCATTTTAGAGATTTGGATCTTCTCTCTCCATATCTCAAACATATGCCATTGAAGTATTTTATAGTCATATAGTTATTTTACAATAGGTTTACGATTTTTCATTGTTGTAATGTGATTTTTTCTTAGGCTAATAATATACTAAAAAGTTGATATAATCAGAGGACGTGGATTCTAATAAGGTAACTCTTGTGACAGTCTTTAAACGCAATGGTCGTGAGTTCAGTCCCTATGCGGGTGAATTAATTATGTTCATATCCCAGTATGTACTAGAGTGATAAAGTGGGGCGTTTAGTTCCACCACTCAACAGGAATTCGAATAGTCTCGAATTCGGTCGGAGAGCAGAGAACGAAGTGTGAAATTACTAACAAAATAGAAATTTAATACATAGCTAGGTACATTAAACAAGCCCAGTCATAGGTTTTGAACCCGTGATCACCTTCTAAATAAAATGCTACCGAACCGTAGCCATATTTTGATAAGCTCGTACCAATCATTTAGGTAATTTACGAACAACAACCAGCAGTCAATAATACAACAAGTGTTTATCTTTTTAGGCTAATTGCAAATTGCTACGGAACCGACAAATTTATTATCATAATTAGAGATTAGCTTCCAGAAAACACTAGAGCTTATAAACGAAAATATCTATAGCCATACGAGTATGAGTGCGAGTACGAGTTTTAAAGTTACTTCATACAACAAATATTTTTGTCAGTCGAGAGGTTAGTGTTGTTTCGCTCTACTACTTTAAGTGACACCGAGTGGGGAGAGGGGGTGTTCTGTTCCTGCTAGAGGGGATGACGTCGGCTGGAGGGTCTCCCTAGAGGGATTTAGACCTCGCATTGCGACTGTCGAGCAGGCTAGTAAAAGTTCGTTTTATAATGTTTAATTGCTTGTTATATAGCAGGTAGCAAAGAGGGAGTAGTGGCAGGTAACCTACACAGTGACCTCCTCCGACGGACGACGAGAGACGTCCGACATATATATATATATATATATAATATAATATATATATATATATATATAGTATATAATATATATATATATATATATATATATATATATATAATATATATATATATATATATATATATATATATATATATATATAGTATATATTATATATATATATATATATATATATATATATATATATATATAGATATATATATATATATATATAATATATATATATATATATATATATATATATATATATATATATATATATATATATATATATATATATAAATTGCTACAGCTCGTCTTCTATAAAACAGTCTCCTCTAGTGATATACTCGTATGCTTGCAGTTCTTAATTTGTATAACTGATTTTAATGCGGTTTTTACTATTAAAGTAATGTATGTATATGTATAATGCGTGCATATCATATTAGTATTGTCCAAGCGGGCGACGGCGCGAACGGAACACTACAATTATACTTAAAGAAAACATAAAAATTTGAACGTAGCGGGATTCGAACCTGCGTCTCATGTTTCCCGTCCAAGCGCTCTCACCACTAAGCCATGCGTTCTTCCTCACTTATTCGCTTTATACAACTTGTTACGTTGTTAGCATCTCTGTAGGGAGATTGTTAAAAATTTCCGTAAGGCGCGGGTTCAAATCCCGCTGCGTTCAAATTGTTATGTTTTCTTAAAGTACTGTTTTTATCCTTAGTGTGGATTAACACTTTAAAAACCATTAAAATATTTCCAATTATTACATTCTGCCAAACATTATAAAATACCTTTTAAAAAGGAAATTAATAAAGGGGTGATTTGAAATGAAACAACCGCTTCCTTTGCACGCGTTTATTAAAAACTTATTAGAAGAAACGATGTTGACAACAAGCACACAACATACATATGACATATATATATAATATATATTATAATCTATTAATATATAATTATATATATATATATATAGATATAGATATATATATATATAGATATATATGAAATATATATATGTATATAATACATAGAGTTATATTATAGATACTACATATATAGATAGTAAGATATATAATATAATATTATCTATATAGATATATATATATATAGCATATATACATTAATATATATAGCCATATATATACATCTAGTAATATATATTATATACCATATATAGATATATATATATTATATAATATAGTATATATATATAGTTAAGATAGTGTAATATATATCATATATCATATATACATATATATACATATATATATATATGACCGAAAATGTTCACGTTCAAATCACGTCTAACACAATTGTTTATATTCATACTTTAAAAAAACCAGCTTCACGCTGTATCCCGCGTGTCGAGACACTCCGCTCCACACTTTCCGTCCAGTCCAGAAACGGGATTTGAGCCCACGTCCGTTGCGTTCACACGAGCGTGTAACAACTGACTCCCGACAGCCTCGGAAACAAGCATACATACCTACATACATACATACATACATACATACATACATACATACATACATACATACATACATACATACATACATACATACATACATACATACATACATATTATGATAAAGATTTAGCATTGTTTGGATTTGATTGTAAAATTATCTAAATTCTTAAAGAGTTAAAATGTTAATATTAATATAAATTATTAAATTAAATAATAATTAATAAATACTCTATACCAACAATCTCTCGGTCAGCTATGAAGTCCTGGTACCTGCCAGTTGCTTTTCCTTGGAGACTGTTAACGCGACGGTCGTGGGTTCGATACCCACTCGGTAGGCGCGCGACAAAACGCGGCCTTTAGTTCCGCTTTTAACACACAATGACTGGAAAATTGGACGGAAAGCTTAAAACGGAGTGTCTTAACACTATGTGATCTTGATCTAACACAATGTATGCGGGATGGAGCTGATGAAGCTGGCTTTTAAGTTAAATTTAAGTTTCTATAAAGCTAAAACACACGAGCACATTATCACAGCTGTTACAGCTTACTATGAGCGTGAATATTTTGCTATATCTAAAAAAAAGCTCTAAAGGACTCAAAATAATATATTATATATTTAATATTAAAAATAATAGTTGTTGAATATAGGAAGATATATATATATATATATATATATATATATATATATATATATATATATATATATATATATATATATATATATATATATATATATATATATATATATATATATATATATATATATATATATATATATGTTAGAATATTCGGTACCGTAACATTGCTTCATTACAAATGATGAAAAAGTGCGTGAAACTTAAATACAGAGTGTTTGTAATAAGGTAAAAAATGTAGATGTTTTAAATTTATAAAAGTATTTTTTTTAAACATATTTACAGAAAAAATCTTATCAAACAATGTCATATTACAAAGATACAATGATAACATAATATAACAGTAAAACATATTTACCAAAGGTCCGACTGAAACAGTTCCTTAACTAGCATTATTTTTAAAGAAACTCTTGCAAATATACTTATATCAAAAAAAAAAAGATTTATGTACATAGGTTTAATCTATAAAGAAGATTCTAGAAAAAACATCGCACCACTTAATATGAAAGTGAGCTAACTTGAAAATTTTCAAAAACTTTAAAATTTGTATATACATTGAGTTAGGTCATTTTCATTCTTACTTTCAGATAAAGCACCTAGTATTAATATAATATACAACGTTTTTTTGGCTTCAAGCACTGCCTTAATATAAATTTACATTCGCACCTAGAGATGTCAATTAACGTTAATTTAACTTTAAACCGTCACAAGTCGTTATAGACATAATAAATTCTCTCTCAGAATCATTTATAATATTTTACATTGGCAACACTAAATACAGTAGAAATATATAAACTGACTTCACTCGTTAGCACGTACAGACGGCATTGAGTGTTGACTCATAAGAATATATAAGCTGATTCATTTATTTCAAGTGAAATAATAAATTAAAAAAAACATAAATTAAAAAAAAAATGTAAATTTTAAATTAAAAGTATAACACTACTATCTATATTACTCTATAAATGGTAACAAATATATATATTAGAAAAACATTTACTTAAAATTAAATCACTAGGGTTCCCTGAATAGCGCGAGAGCTTTTGACATATGGTACTGAACAAACACCATGTACAAGCTTTTAAGCTTTTTTTTAGATTTTTTTTTAAATTACAGCAAATAAATCCCTCTGTAAATAATAAAAATGTCGTAAATACATTCGATCTGCTCCTAGTCACATAAAAATAGTTTTTTTTTTTAATTTTAAGATTTTTAACAGATATACTGTGTTACATTGAATATAGAATAATGTATATTTGGGATCACATATGGCTAGAAAAACTTTCAAGCTTCAATTCAGTTCAAGAAAAGATTTCAAAATAAATAATAAAACAAAGTAATCAGATTAGAATGAGTCCTTAGAGAATCCATTCATAAGACAAAAAATTAGCAATTTACTCGAATCGGGTGACAACATTCGGTGAGCAATAGTTCAAGTTCCTTAGGTTAGTCCTTTAGGTTAGTCCTTTAGGTTAGTCCTTTAGGTTAGTCCTTTAGGTTAGTCCTTTAGGTTAGTCCTTTAGGTTAGTCCTTTAGGTTAGTCCTTTAGGTTAGTCCTTTAGGTTAGTCCTTAGGTTAATATAATTATTCTTATGAGAGCTTATAATTTAGAATTCTCATTTACACGTGTCTTAAACAATAGGAGCTTGGCCAGTTACTTTCTGTTAATGGTTGGAGAACTCTTGGTCTGCAATATTTTGGGACTCGAGTCTCTCTTTTATTAACTAATAGTTGAATATCTACACTATTAACCTTTTGATGACCACTTATAAGAAGCCACTCGGTTAAAACACCAGTTTCAATCGCCTATTGACCATCGCTTGGGGCCCCACCACGACCGGTATTGGTGGTAACAACACCGGTATCAATTGTTTAATATAATTTAGGGTCAACGTTCAGGGGTTCGTGATCGGTATCGGGGGTTTAGAACACCGGTATCAAATGCCTAGGCGTATCATTGAGCGGGTCATCGATGATCATCAGCGCGTTAAAGGACAAGAAGATGGCGACGGCGGAGGCGGCGTGCCACACGTCGTGCGAGTCGAACACGCCCAGCGTGGAGCACGGCGCGTTGTGGGTGCGGGAGTGGGCCGCGGTCTCCTGGAGACGCGAACGACATAGTATTTTGAAATATAGTAAATTGTTATGGAGGATCTCGTGATGTGAAATAATAGGGGTTAAAAGGGGGCGGAATCCCGGTAATACGCTGATGACCCCTTTATAATCAAGGGTTAGTCAGCTAAAATGACCGGTACCAATAAAGTGTTATGTAATTTAATACATTTTTAGTGCATCAAGAAGTGTGGGAAATTTAGGTGTCAATTGACGGGGGATATGATATGATATATATAATAATATATGTTGTGAAAGTGATGGGTGATAGTGTGTTGTGGATTGTGAAGGAAGGTTAATATGTCGAGGGACAGATAAAATGCGAAGATAGATGATGAGGAAAGGTTTTCGGAAGATTTTGGTGATGATATAGTAGAACAACTTGATGTTGTTCTACTCTGTCGTACGTACGGGGATGTCCTCACTCACCGACCACTTGGTCCTGGAGTCCAGGAAGTAGGCGGCGGCCAGCAGCCAGGCGGCGTGCGCCAGCGCCAGCAGCAGCGCGGCGGGCGCCGACACGCGCTCGCGGTGCGCCAGCTTCAGCGCCACGTACCCCAGCGTGTGCAGCAGCGCGTTGCCGAGCAGCACGGCCAGCAGGTGGCGCGCGAAGTCCGCGTTGTGCTCGTACAGGCTACCAAGCAGACTCCCGTCCAGTATGCAGTCTCATTCGACTATTTCTTCATATGGTAAACTTATGTTTATATTGAACGGTATTATTAAGTATATTTGTGGACTTGTTATGGCAGCATTGTACAGTATGTTGTTACTAAATTATATAGGTTAAGATTTGACTAATAATGGCACTATACTTTTCATAATGTTCTTTAAATTACTAAATCGAGTAGAAGGTATAATATAATAATATTGAGCAGACTATAGACTAGTTTTCTGAAATTATTGTAATATATATAATTGTATATATTTTGTAAGACAGATGAGGTCCACGTCAGCACACACACACACACACACACACACACACACAACAACCGTACATACCCGTAGGCCGCGATGCCCCAGTTGCACAGGTTGGCCACGGCCAAGAGGGCGGCGCGTGCGGCGCGGGCGGGGCGCAGGGCGGCGAGACCCGACCCGCGCAGCGCCGCCCACGCCTTCGGGAGGAGGGACCAGCCTGGATAGTAGATGAGGGAAAAATGTTAAATGAATGCACATTTCACTAATACTTCATTTATTTGGTGATCACATCTAGAAATAGTTTTAAATTTTTTGTATCTTTTGCCGTGACATAGGTGGGACGCCATCACCTATTACGGCCACGGCGGCGTGTCTTAGGCACTTAAGGATAGAAGAGCGTAACCTTCCGTTGGCTACCGTGATGGGATCATCGGGGTCTAGAAGGACGCTACGAGGGTGTCGAAGTAATGGATGTGGATGGGGAGCGTATTTAGACTCTTCATCTATTTTGGATCCTCTGAAGAAGATCTATTTTAATGTGTGCGAACACCACGCAAGCGTATGTCATTACGGGGCGGATGCAAGTTTTGTATAATGTCAGCTTGTTACGAAGTGACATTTTACTCCGCTTGCAGATAAGGAGGTATAGCCTGTTCAGACTGAACGTGGCTTTGTTTCTCACGTGCGTCGGAACGAAAAATAAGAATCTAAGATGACGCCTAAGTATATAACCTGGCGTTCCCAGGTGATCGATTTACTCTGACAATAGATAGTAGAGACGATCTCGTGTAGTTTACGCGGAAAGAGCACCGCTACGCTTTTCTCCAGGTTAACCTCAAACCGCCACTTGCTAAACCAAGCGCCTACGGCGTCGACCGCAAGTTGCAGTCTTTCGGCTAGGATCCAAGCGGAAAGGTCCGTGGTATATAACGCGGTGTCGTCGGCATACATCGTGAGTTCGACTTTCGGTGTTCGCGGAATATCGCTAGTGTAAAGTGCGTATAGAAGGGGAGAGAGGGTAGAGCCTTGCGGGACTCCGGCGTGGACGGGACGAGACGACGAGAGAGTCCCTTCTATACGGTAACGGAACGCACAATTCGACAGGTACTCTCGAATGATGTGCACGAGAGAGTCTGGCAGTGTCATACAGCGGAGCTTGAAGAGCAAGCCGTTGTGCCAGACTTTGTCGAATGCTTTGGCGATATCTTAGAAAATAGCGGATAGTCTGCTGTACGCGGTATTTCGCGATGTGCTGATGAACTTAATGTATGGCCGAGTGTCGTTGTAAAAAACCAAACTACTCGTCGATGTGCAGTTTTTCTGTCTTTGCTATTTTTTTTATCCTAGGACGATTCTTTCGTATACTTTCCTTAGGCAGTTCATGAAACTGATAGGTCTGTAACTCGATGGAAGGTCGGTGGACTTTTTAGGTTTTGGATACCTATACCTATGGCTTCCTTCCACTCGATGGGGAGTATCCTGCTAAGAGAGCGTTGAAAATTGGGATCAATAAAGACACGAATTGGACCGGGAGATTCTTCAGGACTTTGTTAGAGATGTTGTCAGGCCCCGGGGCCTTCTTGGGATTAAGGTCCTTCAGAATAGTTTTGGCCTCGTATACGTCGATCAGGCGAAATGGTTCGCCGGTCGGGGGCATCGAAGCTTACTCTGCCACCTAGGAGTCCACCTTCGTTAGGTGCTCCGGGTAGCAACGCTGAGTGCTCGGCGAGGCATTCCGCTTTTGCTGTCGTCGACCGCCGTCGTATTATCCGGCTTAGTGAGAGGAGGCATAGACGCCACTGTGTCGGATCGAAAGGTTCTCGACAGCGCCCAGGAGGTGAGCCCCTCGAGCCGAACATCCCCAGACTGGCCTCCTCGCGCGATGTCGCGCGGGTTATATAGCACTCAGGGAGGTCAGAGGGCGGCTAGCGGGCGGTAATAGCAAGTAAGCGACTATACGCTTTATCGATATACAGTTTCTCGCCCGGGAAAAAATATTTTGTGATAACTCATTAGATTTTTTTTTCATATAGTGCAATAGGCAATTTTAATCTACATTAAATGCATAACGTATCTAACATATTTAATTGAATAGTAAATAATTCATAATTTTTAAAAATAAGTTAGTAAATAATTCATAATTTTATTGTAATTGTAATTGTGTTTTCACAAATTTAAAGATTCAAATTATATTCATTACTGTGTCCCGGATATAAGGGATAAAAAACAGTACTATAAAAAAAATTTTGATTATCTTCTCACCCATCTTAAGTCTCCCCACGTAGTATATCTTGAGGGTTAGGAAGAAGCAGACGGTCAGATGAGCCGCCGTGAACACCGCCCAGAAGTACACGCTCGGGTCCATTATGCCGATCACTCCTGGAAAACGTAGACACAATTATGTCTCCGTCACCAACATAATGGACCTTTGAGTTTATTGATTATTTTTATTATGTTTGTTAAGACTAGCTCTCACATTCGTCTTCGTCAGTTGTGTATGTTAGTTTAAAAATTGTAATATGATAAAATATAATTAATTGTTTATCTATCGAACTACTAGATCATTTCTTTAATTTTTTTTTAGCTGGGTGACTGACCATTACCGCCAGTATTGTAGCACACACAGATATAGAGTCAGTCAGTCTTTTAAATTACCAATAGCCAATTCAACAAATAGAATAATATAGCACGAGTACAGATAATACAATAAAAATATAGAACAAATGAACAATAAACTAATATAATGTATCTGAAGATCTACCACCGAGAAGCAGTCTGTGACGTACCCACGGCCATGACGAAGGCGAGCAGCATGAAGGTGGTGTTGGCGGGCGCCGTGACGTCAGGGTGCCGGCTCTGGTACAGCTTCACCATGCACAGCACCGCCGTCACGTACATGAAGGACGAGTCTGCAATCAACGGGGTGTCTTAACACTAGGCTGTCTGAATAACCCAACCTAACTGTTCTATGCGGGATAAAGCGTGAAGCTGAAATTGTATAATCTCAACCCATTAGAAAGACATTTTCTTCCTAAATATTCTGTTACTATTTATAATAGCAATTGAAAAAATTATAATAGTTCAAAAATTTAGTTATCATAATGCGAGAAAAGATTGATTTTAATGGCACTAATAAAAAGGACCAGAAGGCCCAAAAATGTCACGTGCTAGTTGTTGCTCACCGAACTGGAAGTTCATCTTGTTGGGGCAGAAGTGGTAGCAGGCGGACAGCGCGCCCTCCATCACCAGCGCCAGCCCCATCGAGTACAGCAGCCCCGCGTGCTGCGGGATGCCCACTGCCTGCACGCACACACACACACATACACACACACACACACACAAATCATTAAAGATTTCCAAATGGGAATCAACTATTTTGTAATCAATAAATTAAATAACCTGGATCCTTCTATACGGGATATGTCTTAAAGCTAAAATGTAAAAACACCCCCCCCCCCGTCCACACTCACCCCCCTCTCCCGATGCGCCGCCTCCCTGCAGCGCACCTGCAGCATGAACACGAGGCCGAGCAGCACGTAGCCGACGTTCGAGAACACGTGGTTGGAGTCGGAGAAGGGCCCGAGCGGGTGCGCGCACAGGAAGTTGTAGTAGCACACGTCCTGGTCGCCGGACTGGCGGACCCTCTGCACGCAGAGATACGGATTAGTGCTTAATTGAAGATTTATTTTAACATTTCCATGGTTATGTAGAACTTTTTCACATTCGATAACAAAATGTCCGATCGAAACGGACATTCTTATTTAGCAAAGCCATCGAATTGGATCAAATAGAATTGACAAACAAATAGACAAATATAATTTGACCCCAATCTATAAATAAACCACAATTCATTATTTGTATATACACACAGTAAAATCCGTTAAAAGCTTTAGTAGGGGCCCAACCAGAAAAGTGTATTAAGCGTGACAACGTTACAAACGGGAAAAGAAAACATTTCGTCTACTAATATCGCGTGAGGAGTGACCTCTTGACCTCTCATCACTCTGGCATTGTAATAAAAAGGCTGGTAGGTTATTTCAACTTAAAACAATAATTTATGTTGGCGTAGCGTATAATGCATTAAGTCATAACAAGAACTGTATACATACATAGACAAAAAATATATAATGTAATATAAATTATATTTATTACTAGCTTTTGCCCGCGACTTCTTCCACGTGTACTTACCATTTAATATCCCTTCATTTTTTCCCAAAACTTAAATACCTATTTTCATACTTCTAAGTCTAAAAATAATCAAAATTTACATAAACTTTACACCCCTATTTTACCACCTTAGGGGTTGAATTTCTTAAAACCCTTTCTTAGTGGACATTTGCATCACGAAAGGAACCCTTGTATATTGTTAAATATATGGTAGTGTGTGTAATATCTCATTTATTGATTTAATGTAATTTATAAGTATTATTATTGAACAATATTAGCGTTCTGCACTTCTACACACACACACACACGCACACGCACACGCACACGCACACGCACACGCACACGCACACGCACACGCACACGCACACGCACACGCACACGCACACGCACACGCACACGCACACGCACACGCACACGCACACACACACACACACACGCACACGCGTAATAAATCTTAAGCCAATTTCTTTTATCAAAACAAATTAAAAAAAGACCATTTTTTTCACACAATTTTCCAAAAAAAAAAAAAAAAACAATCGAAATGATTCAATCTCAACTTACCGCTTGATAAGTGGCCAGCAGCTGCACCACCGGCATGGAGTACACCACCGCCACTGTTATAGAGCTCGAGAAGTATCTGCAATATTTGTTTTTATTCAAACGCTGTGACACTGACTGACTGACTGACTGACAGACTGACTGACTGACTGACTGACTGGACTGAATGAAGTATAGCATTTCAGTGATTCATTCAGGGTTATGGTAAGGTGTTGCAGACACTCGGTCTATATCTTTTTCAGCTTTTAGTATGGAATTAATACTGATCATAAAAAAACTATTAACTTTATTTTTATATTAGATTTTCTATGTAATAATAATAATAGCGATTGAATAATTGAACAATAATTGTTCCAGATGATTTATACAACCTACCTATGGTTTTTTATGTAGCGAATTAAGATATTAATTGAATATTTTTATAAACTATGGGAGCGGAAAATTAGAGGACAGAGTGTTTTGACACTATGTTCCCTCTGCCTACAGAGTGAAACTGAAAAAAAAAAAAGAAAATAGAAAACGGAAAGTTGTAAAAGAAATGAGTTTATTGTATTGTTATATAGAATAGAAACTATGTATATGACCTGTAGGAGCGCCGCACGTGCGCCCGCGGCCGCGCGCGGCTCAGCCCCGCCACGTTGAGGGGCTCCGGCAGGGACAGCTCCACCTCCGGCTCCGACTCCACCTCGGACTCCGCCTCGGACTCCGGTACTGATCGACAAAGTACAGTGGGTTACAGCGTAACGACTCACGCGGTGTACTAATAAAGCCTACATCCTTCCTTGCTAAATGGATTCTTTAACATCAGCATATTTTATCAATTCGCTCGGCAGTTCCTGAGATTAGCGCGCTCAAACAAACAAACTCTTGAGCTTTATAACATTAAGTATAAATGGCTATTTAAATTACCAGCCATATAGAAATTAGCTTTGTTAAATCGTACTAGAGTAATATTGATGATTTAAACAAAGGTATAGCTTGTATGTACTATTACACACTATATGTAATTAAAGTAGCTTATATATATTATAAGCTATATAAGTATAAGTAATCTACACTATAATAAAACACTAAAAAATGTATCTATACATTGAATATTTTTACGACAAAAATAATGTGAAATGTGATGAAAACATTACAATAAAATATAATTATTTTGTCTGTCCTTTTGTCTGTTTGTACGCGGACTTATTGCTATCCACTTAACGGATTTAAATTAAACTTGTTTTGTTGTAGGTGTATATCTAAGACATAATAGATTTTGAAGACTTGCATGCCTGATGCAGAAATAGTAGATCAGCTAATTTATAGGAAATAATGAGTTGCTGCCATAGCTAAAAAAAAATTAAAAATGACATATAAAATCAAGGATCTGGACCACCTGATCCGGATCCACAATAGAACAGTCTAAACTATAAGAGACCAAAAAATGGCTCTTTAGTAAAAGTTGTTGACCGTGATCGTTCCAAAATCTGGAACATCTCATGAAGAAGCATTACGTCCAGCTACACTACACGAAATACGGAAATTGCGCCAAACTAAACGTCATTTAACGTGGTGGACATTTTGATATATAATATGAAAGATCTAGAACACCTAAAACCTAAAAAAAAACCTAAAGAAACCTAAAAAATAAGAGAGAGTATCTTGAAAAAAGCAATTTTCGTTGTCATGTAATAATGAAATATGTGTAACACAATCTCATGAATCTCAATGAAATAGCATGGCATAGTCCGTAGTGTGGGTGGGAGGTGGCGAGGATCATAGAGTCCACAAATAGTCCACGAATAGTCCATAGTTATCTAAATGTTATCGTTAATCGATGCAAATATTTAAAACATCAAAAATTATATATATATATATATATATTACAAAAAATGCTCCAAGCCACTGTTTTTTTTTTTTTTTTAGAAAAAATCTTAATTTCAACAAAAATATATGAAAAATCCAAAAAAGAACGAATAAATCTCACCAAGAGTGTGCGTCACGATGGGAGTGACGTCACTGGTGTCGCGTGACGTCGACGGGCCCGCCGCCTCCTCGAGGGTCTGGACAGCTCCATCTTAAATATAATCCTATATAGCCAATATATCCTGCTAATATTATAAATGTGAACGTTTGTCAGTATGTATGTCTGTTCTGGCTTCACCTTAAAACTACTGAACTGATTTAGATGAAACTTTACAGTGATATAGCTTATATAGCAGAATAACATATGGGCTACGATTTGGGATATACGAATGCAATTCACTTTATAATAAATAAATAAATAATAGTGCAGTCAGCTAGTATACATATAATATATTTCCGTTACTGTGTGACTGACTGACACTACCGCGTAGGAGTCTAACATTTGAGTAACTTAGTGGAGATGGTGCTAGAAATTCTTATAGGGATATAGTAGTAAGAGATCTTATTTTTTATGACAATCGTTACAAAATATAAATAATATATATACAAGGCTTGTATAGATGGCATTATTGAGAGTTTGGTATTTTTGCCATAAGAGCATATAAATATTATAATCATATAAGCACATACATATTTTTATCATATTAAAATGTTAGCATATTAATAGTTTCATATATCTTAGAATTCCGAAAACGTCACAACAGATTTGTACAACAAATTATTATATTATTATAAAGTTTACAAAAGTTTATCTTTGAAACAAATTCACATAACTAAAATGTATGCAGTAATTAAGTCATAGCTCATAGCAGGGAATCCATCTGTTATCTCTGCATACTCACTGGACGCACAGGCACAGGCACAGGCACAGCCCCCGGCCAGCACCGCCACCGCGGCGGGCACCAGCGCCGCCACCAGCAGCAGCAGCGCCAGCGCCGCCAGCGCGCCGCGCAGGTACTGCCACGTGGACACGGAGCCCGACACCTGGAACCTGCACGCGCACACACGCGCACACACGCGCACACACGCACACACACATACATACACTTGGCAAGCCTCCGCAAGCGAACTTACAGCATTTTTTTACCAGAACGGTGAAAATGAATATAATCCAATCACTTCTCACGGCAGTCGAGACCGCACCCGTCCTGCTTTCAGTGAGACGCCTCGACGGTCCTCCACTACTTATATACGTATATTCTAACTTAACCTTCGACCGACCGCAAGAGGCGCGGCCTCCAGTCCCGTTACATAATTGGTTTTATACATTCACTAAATGTTTTGTATAGAAAAAGCGTACCTAAAGTTCTTCGTCCGCCTGTCGGAGGAGAGGGGCGCGCCCCGCAGGTCGCGAGGGCCGGCGCAGTCCTCGTCGCCCTCCTTCACCACGAACACCACGTAGAAGCCCCGCGGGAACATGGCTTGCTGGACAGGGCGGGACAAGGACCGTAAACGTATCACCTGTCCGTCAACCAGCGGACGGAGACTGTCCGCCGTCCGCTGGTCGATGGCTACTAGCTAGGCGGAGTGTGGCGCACGGTAATGTCCCGATATATATCGATAGTCGATATGTCCCTATCCGAGTTGACGTGTGCTGTGACCCTTAGAGATACATTCTTTAAGTTATTCGAACGTAGCGGGAGTCGAACCCGTTCCTTTGAGATCGTACTATGGATCTTACGTCATTTGGAGGATATTTTTCCAGTCAAGCTGTCCTAAGCGCAGCGTCTGTAGCCGTCATCTAATTAATTTTCAAAAGGCAAAAAAAGCAGCAAATTAAGCGATGAGTCACTCAATTCACATAGCCGGGTATTCAGAGAGAACACCGTTCTCCACTCTCCCCACGCCTAGAGACGGGACGCAGAGAGCTGTATCACTGAGCCTCATTACCGTGACAGTGATCCCTCCTTTCCGGGTCATGGTGAAGTGGTATCCTCGGTACGTCACGTCGCGCTCGTTGTCGAACACCGGACACTGCGGGTGGAAGGCAAATGTGAATCATATTTGACTGACATGACTGACAAGACTTATATTAAAACATATATCACGCTTTATCTTAAAAAATATGTTCATATTCCACTAGCATCCTCCACTTACCGGAGCGAGGGATTAAAATATCTCTTCCCCCCGAGTGGGAACCGAACCGGCGACCACCGCGGTTTGGGTAAGCGGCCGTCGAATAAGAGTACTAGTACCAGTAGCAGCGAGTACGTACCGAGTTGCCCTGCACGGACACGACGGCGCACACGTCGTCGTCCGAGTCGATGGCCAGCAGCACGCTCTTGGGTATCGTGTAGTTGAACCTGCAAGCACATTGTTGGACTGGTCGAGCTGGTCTCGGGGACTAGCAGTTAGGGCTTGAAAACTATTGTTTTGTCTTGTTGATAATCCTATGGAGATTGAGGCCGTCGCGTCGGGTGCAGGTTCGATTCCCTCTCGGGGATATTAATTGTTTTCATTTCTCCATCCTGACGAGACAAAGCGCGGCGTTGGGTTCCGTTAGACAATATGTGATATCTCGTATATTTGAGTGGAAAGAAGAGAACGGAGAGTCTTGTATTTAATGAAATAAAACTTATTTATAATGGAAGCATCGCTTGTTAATATTACTGTTATATTATATTTATTAGGATTATGAAAAAGGCAACCCGATAGGAATCAGGCCATATGGACACTTCGCCACTGCCGCCTTGCCGCCTGTCTCACATGCGGGGCACAGCATCTTACTTTGGAAAGAAATGGTCGTATCCCGAGCTGTGCAGGTCCCACGGATCCCTGTCGAACGAGAAGTAGTAATACTTGGGCGTGCTCGGCGTCACGTTCAGTTCCACTTCCTAAAAAATATTTCAAATAAGACAGTAAAAAAAATTAAAAGTAGAATTTGAACCCAGACCTAATAGGATCCGTCCGAGCTGCCCAGGCTTGTAATTAATTAAGCTGTACGCTTTCAAAGTCAACCTTCGGCACACCGTTTCTATTATTACAATATTTCTAGGTCACTAGGCACTTTCTAGGCAATATTTCTGGACACCATGTAGGGCGCTCCCATTTATACTGTCTAAGGGTCTGTAGAACCTTATCAAACATTTACAGTACTCTACATCTAGTGCCCTACATGAGATAGTGGATGAGAAGTGGTGTAGTTTTGTTGCCTCTGTCGGGATACTTATGTTTTCTTATTTTTTTTTTAATTTTTAAATTATATGTACAAGCGCGTATTACGTGTCGACGTTGATTTCCGCTACCATCTTGAAAAATTGGGCGGAAAGTAGGTAGCGGAGTGTCTCAACACTTTCCCTCTGTCTACTCTGCTATATACAGGATAGTGTTAAACTTCTCTATTTTTTTGAGGACCGTCGCAACGCACAGACACAGCGTCGGCCTGTAAACGCGTTTTGTGGCTTCAATTCCCATGATGGGAGAATAAATAATTTTCATTTTCTCCGCTCTGGTAACAAGGCACAGCGCGTCGTTGAGCTCCGCCACTCAACACGCAATGCCTCGGAAAGCGGGTAAGCGGGTAACGGAGTGTCTTAACACTAGGTTCCTTCAACCTACGGTTCCCTCTGCCTACCCTGCTATGTGCGGGATACAGCGTGAAGCTAAATAAGTAAGTAAGTAAGTAGTAGTAGTAGTAGATTCTAAAATACGAGTACAATATTTGTCAATCCTAATCTTAATGAACTCACGTTATTAACTTCCAAATAGAAGTCCCGCACCCGCTTCACCGCGATGCGCACCGACACGTTGGCGGCGCTGCTCGTCGACAGCGACAAGGAGGGGCGGCCTTGAGCCGTTACGTCTGACCAAATTTTATTATTTTAATTATTTATATGGGAAAACATAGTGAAGTTTGTGAGCTTATCAATAAATAACATAAAACGTATGTATCATAAAACCCTCCACTACTGTAGATAAAAATCTACTGGCAGTGTGCTAAAATGAATATGAATACAATAGGAGTGACTCAACTCTCCACTCTCTTAAATACTCACTGGGCCCCGAGTCGTGGGGACACAGCGTGCGCGCCATGTCGTTGAAATGTAACTCTTTGGTGTTTGTATTTATTACAAGAGGCAGGTCCCATGATGATATGCCTGGAAAAATGGTTTTATGCAATTATGGAGGCAAATTGTTTTGAAATCCCATTTATGATCCCATTTATATACATATTTAGTAAGAAGTAGTAGTACAGAAGTTGAGAATATGAGGATCTTTTATTGATTTTTTTAAAGTGTTAATCCACACTGATGATAGAAAAAAAACTTAAAGAAAATGTATAAAAATTTAAGCACAGCGGGATTTGATGCCCTACAGAGATGCTAACAACGTAATAAGTTGTATAAAGCATATAAGAATGTCGAAAGAACGCATGGCTTAGTGATCAGAAAGCTTGGACGGTTTCCATGAGATGCGGGTTCAAATCCCGCTGTGTTCAAATTTTGTAGTGTTTTGTTCAAGTATATAAGGATCTCTTTTACCCTGTATTTACTAATAAAATGGGAGATTTCTGAGGAAATAATTAAAGGGATTTTTTGCACTTCTGGACTTTTTTTATGGGATTTTTTTTTTTAAATAATTATTTATTGTATAGATTGACTATAACGAGAACAAATTAAAATAACTTTATTCTAATAATATAACAATGACTTAAAAGCGATATATATATATATATATATATATATATATATATATATATATATATATATATATATATATATATATATATGAATTTATAATAAATCTTAATACCTTTCTGCTGTGAGGCCGTCACAAATAGTGGATAATCATCACTAATACTGTCATTAGTTCCAACATGGACCCTCGTAGGATAAACTGATAACAAATCTGAATCCTGAAAAAGGACATCAAAGAGAATATTTTTATACAGGCATAGCATTTTTCATAACAATATCTTTTTACTCATTCATATGGTCATACAATTTGAGTAATTGTTATTATTATTACAGTTCAGTTTGCTGTCGATATGTAGGTTTGCTAAAGGTTGTTGTAAATATATGTATATATGTATATATATATATATATATATATATATATATATATATATATATATATATATATATATATATATATTATATATATATATATATATATATATATATATATATATATATATATATATATATATATGTATATATATATATATATATATATATATATATATATATATATATATATATATATATATATATATATATATATATATATATATATATATATATATATATATATATATATATATATACAAATATTAAAAACATATAATATAAACATTTTTACATATTTAACGAAAGTATTAGTCATCAATTTATAAAATATTTAAAATACATAACAATAATGTCAATAAAATGTACACCTACCTCTTCAAAATCCAGAAATTGCACTACTGTTTTATTTAATGTCAAATCTATTAGCTCATCATATTTGAATCTGAAATAATAATCAATTTTTATGTCTCTCATTATATATTTTTTATTAACATTGATTTTGTATTTAATTTTCTATTAAGAATTATGAAGATATAATAGAAGAGTGCATAAAGCGAGTGAAAGAAGAGAAGGAGAAGTATTGTTATATGTATTCAAATTTAACATTTGATTTAGGCTTTACAATTCGTTTTGTAATTATATTACAGAAATTATGACTTTTCTGAATCATTTTGGATGGGGATTCCCCACATTTTATATTATCAATACTTGAGCCTCAAATTGGACTAAAATGTTCATGCTTTATTTAAAACATAATACTATTATTATGTGAGTTGGTGCCAATAATAATAAACATTAAATTAGTTAAATTATGTCGCACTTACATGTTATATATAAATGTTTGATTGAGCGAAGGGTTAATAAATAGAGCGAATACATTTTCACTTAATAATATACCTAATATTACTATTTTTATCATAGTTTTTCAATACTTTTGCACTTATTTTAAAAGAAAATTAAATTCGCACTCAACCAGTTGCATAGTTGTTATTGAACTGTCAAAAACAAAATGAATATGTCAAATAAGATGATTTGTCATGGTGAAGTTTTAAAGCGATCAAAGGCCTCTTCCACACCGTTTCCGACTGAAAATGAAAAATGTATAAAATTTAAAAATATACTTTTAAATAATATTAAATAGTGGTGTTATATATACTTTTCTTCTTGCTTTTTACGCGAACTCCTTACGGGGTTTCTTTTATCTTTCTTATCACTAACTCTTGCATATATATATTTTTACCGTTATTTCATTATTGCATTCTGTCGACGTGTCCAACTGAACGAAACGTTCTTCTTCATTCTCACTAGTACCTGCTATTCTGTGCATCTTTTCATTGTAGATTCAGTCAGCTAAACTGACTCTGCATATTCTCTAAAAACATCGCATCTCCATATCATATTTTATCTTGCTTTCATTGTACTTCTGTAATAACAGCATCGGTACTAATACTGCGTTATGGTCAAATGTCAGCTATGTATGTTGACGTCCTTTCGTCTCATAAATGTAGAAAAATACGTGTATAGTTAATATAGCATTAAATGGAGAGTTACAGCAAGTGTGACCAAATCATCACAGGTCTCATTTATTTTATAAAAGGAGGACGACGGCTGATCGCACGATGTTATTAGTAAAATAAAGATAAAGAATGCTTAAGACAATAAAATAATAAAGACAAACCGAGGCATTTGATATCTTCAATACATAATTTGCTCTATTACAAAAATTACAAACAAAATTAACACCTAGATATTTCTATTAATTTTTTAGTGAAGCAATCTTTCTTATTTTATACTTAAAAAAATTATAAATATTCATTACACTTATGATTGAACCCCCTATTGCTGGTAGAGTCAAATATTTTGAAATACATTTACGGTAAATTATTGGTAAAATAGCTGTTTTATATTAAAATCTTATTTCCATATTGATTAAATTTGAATACACAATGATTTAAGTAAGTAATTCTTATTTATTTAATATTATCCTTTAAGGTAAATATAATAATGAGATTCCATTATATATCACAAATTAAAATGATAATTTATTACAAACATCACTTATCAACACATTTAAAATGAGATAAAAGCGAGATTATATTATTATTGATAATTTATGTTTTGCATTCAAATTTATGTGCATTAAGAAACTTTATTTTATCAGTAATCTGTGGATCATAATAGATAGGATAACGTCAAAATATTGCTGACCAATCACAAGTCTGCATTGGTTTGACATCATTCCAGACCGACCAATAACAGGAAAAGAAAACGAGACGGACCAATATTGATATCAAAAAGGAACGAGCCAGTAAATAAATCGAAAATGGCGTCGTTTAGCCGATTAGATGAATCAAAGAATAATTTATGCGATGTCCTGTTGTAATTAAGCAAATACATTATTATACATATTGTTCTTATATACATTATAATTTTGGGAGTTGTTGTTACGTGTTGTGTTTTAGAGAAATTTTCGCGTTTCGCGAAATGGTGTTCTGTGTAGTGGCGTGATATAAAAGTGTTTACATGAATTCCGCGCGGGGGCTCCGTTCACAATGCTGCCCACTGTGGAGGAGAGCCGGGGATACGACTTCCAGGACCCGGCGAACGCGGAGAAATGGCGCGGCCTCTTCGTCAACCCTCTGCGGAAGGTTTGTGTACCAATATGTCATGCCACTCAAAACATACTATCTTGTATAACACTTACTATTTAACTATCATATTCATAAATAATTTGAACAAAAGTGCACGTATTTGGAGCTGAGCTATAATATTTTATAACTTTTATCTAATAATTATGCATTAGATATGATTGTGTCTGTGATAAAAGATAGTAGGCCAAGTTCATGAAATACATTCATAATTTTCTATAGAGCGGCAGAAATTTACGTACTGCATATAAATTGAGGTCACGATCGACTTCTAGATGGGTCAAGGATATATTTTTACCATATTTTATTTATATTTACATCAAAGTTACATACATTTTAAAAGATTTATTAATTTTCAAATGCAATATGCTCACAATGACATTGTTCTTTCTAATAAAGATAGCACACATGCTACCAAAACATACAAAGTTTTAAATATTTTTAATAATTACTTAAAATCTAAATATAAAATGTATATGTTGCTGATATAATTTTTGTAGATATAAGGAGTTTTAGTTTGTATTTATTTAATTTAAATGAAAATTTAGAATAAAAAATAGCTTGTGGTTAGGCAATTTATTGGTTTTTTATATTTATTACTTTTACTTATTTGCAAAAGAGGTTAAACTTGAATTGTACTGTTTGTGTTTTATTTTAACAAAAAAACAAACAGCTTATGTTATAATAAACTAAATATGTAATTCACAATTATCAAAAGTGTTACAGCTAAATGAAAATTTAAACTTTTAATTATTTTACTAACACTATACAAAAACATATATTATATACAAAAACTTACATAATTTTTTTTATTTATGTACGAAATAATAATAAGTGATATTTATATTTTAAAATACTTAATTTATTCATTAACAACTAAGCAATTTGAAAATAAAGTTGTTGAAATTATATTTCACTAAATTGTCTGACAGATATGGTCCCGTTTGAATTGAAAGTAAGAATAATTTCTTACAGTTTAGCTTATTTGTAATAGTACTTATCAGATCAGCCATTTAATGTATAGAGTAACAACACATACAGAATAATCGTATACTGTATAAGATTTGTAGGAAAAGTTAATTTAAAATGTAATGTAGTTTTTAATACCATATACATTATATTCTTCTGTAACTACTTTGTATAAATAAGTAAGTAATATATATTTTAATAATATTTATTTATAACTAATATTTATTTTAAAAGAAAAATTTATGAATATACTTTTTAAAATTTTGTATGTATTACTTGTTATTAAGGCGTTATTATATATTATGTGTGTCGAGAATAACAGGATAAGTATGTTTATGCAATAAGAGGTTTAACTAAATAAAACTGTTTAGTATAATCCGTATTAGAGGGCTTTGATAATATCCAAGAGGTGAGAAATTAAGTCCTGCCATTTTTTTATATATTTTCTAAATATGTTTCTTAATTGGGATGGAACAAAAATGTACACTGCGGCGATGCTAATGATGCAGATGAAAAATTAAAAGTTTTGACACTTAGATTGACTTAGTCTGCTATGCAGAATATAGGAGGAATCGTT
Organism: Dione juno; assembly: GCA_037127375.1. Taxonomy (NCBI): domain Eukaryota; kingdom Metazoa; phylum Arthropoda; class Insecta; order Lepidoptera; family Nymphalidae; genus Dione; species Dione juno. Next base: position 138,409 of record JAXRJS010000102.1, read on the forward strand.
ACGGTAGGTAGATCTCCCCCAGGGTACACCATAAGGCATAATCTCTCGTTTTCGCCGTCCAGCTACTACCAGCCGCCTTTTTTATATCATCGGTCTATCTAGCCGGAGAACGTCCAACGCTACACTTGCCGAGACGTAGTCTCCATTCGAGAACCTGTTGGGTTAGTGGGATATGAACTTGCAACTATTGTCAAAGCAGACACTATCACACAGAAACATGATGGGAATAATTCTCCTTTATATATATATACTGTATGAAATAAATATTAATGATAACAAATTTAAATACAAAATGAACTAGTATGAAGTATGTATTTTTATATTAAATTAAGTGTTTAAAAACTTTTCTGAATTCTGTAGTCTAATATCATAGATGTTGGTAGCAGATTTGAAACATTGTTGTCATAAAATACATATAACAAGATCTATTGACTTATGTAACATATCTTACATATAGTATAAATCATAATCACTAAAATTAATATATAGATATAAAGTAGTATCTTAAGGATTGGACTGGGTCAAACAAAAATACAATAAAGGAAAGTAAAAGTAAAGGCCGTCGGGACACAGTGGCGACGGTGGTGGGTTTGCCTCCAATTCGGGGAAAATGGATAATTTTAGTTTTTTTCATTCTGGTAACAATATAAAGTGCGGCATAGAGCACCGCCATTCCATTGGAAGGCATGACACGGAGTGTAATAACACTGGGTTCCACCCGCTTAGTATAAATTTAAAAAAGCTATGGATGGTATGTTTTAATACAACACTATTTTTGGGTTTTTTCTCTGAATTAAATAGCAAGTGCAGTTGTGACTTAAGACACTAGTCACAATTTTTTTCTATATTTCTAGACATAGATGATCAACACAACCAATGTTTAAATGTAGAATAATTTAAACATTGATCATGTTATTGAGTAGATTTATTACATGCTTTGTCTAGACTGGACACAGAACATGACAGAGCTAACGCTACGTACAAAAACGATTGTAATCAATATATAATTTATTTGTTAATGCCACTTCCACAGATCCTCCAAAACGTGCACCCGACGCTAAATGCAGAGCAGAGTGCATTGGAGTTCGTCGAGTCGCTCTGTCTGCGGCTGTTGGCGATGCTGTGCGCTGTGCCGTCACCGCTCACTGTACAGGTACACTCTACTTGTTGGTCATGTTTGTATGCTTGTGTGTTGTGGATGAGAACAATGGACATGGTATCAAAGTGGTTTTTAGTTTATTTATTTGTTTGAGGATTTTTTTTATCCTCTTCATATTATGAGATGAACAGCTCACTTATAATTTTCTACCTTTAAGAACTAATAGTTCCATCAACTTAGTGTACATTTTTTAACCAAATGTCTTCTTAAACTGCCTCTACAGCGTATTGGTTTAAGAGACCGTATAATAATTTACAATATAACATTTATTTATGTTTTCGATTTTCTAACCAATCAAAGAGACTTAATAGTTTCTGGATTTGTTGCCAACTCAATGTTATCGCCGCCTCCGTCGGGGGACGGGGAACTCCCCCGATGGACTGGACTCGCCCGTAACTGAATTTCTAGCATAGCACGCGCCTCTCACGTTATCTACAACAACAAGTGAGAGAATATTGAAACACTGCAATGAATTGTAATTTTTTTAAATTTTTTTAAATTTGTAAACATTGCGTTTACAATGCATGAGAAACTAAACTAAGGCATAATATGTTAAACGTTGTATATATATATTGAAGGATGTGGAGGAGCGCGTCGCGCGCACGTTCCCGACGCCGCTGGACCGCTGGGCGCTGGTGGACGCGCGCGAGGCGTGCACGGCGCGCCGCCGCCGCGCGCTGCACCTGCCGCTCGACAAGCTGCACCAGATGCTGCAGAAGGTGGGTCTTCATTACCATTCAAAATATCCCGCCATTAGTTTGTTTTGTGCGTGCTGACTGCCGAGTAATAGAACCTTGTCGCGCTTAGTCCACCAGAGCGGGAAGAGACCGAACCCACCAACCATCAGTTCCACCACAGCGTTTACGGTATGTTATAGTCCCGCTGCGACACGAATTATAACGGTTCCCCGTGTCTTAACATTAAAGCTTCCCTCCATATCCTGCTATAAAAAACAAGTCAATATAGAATGTATGCACATAGTTTTAACATGCTGTTGTACGCTTCCATCGTCCAGGAGGTCCTGCTCTACAAAATAGACACGTCCGTGTCTCTCTGCATGACGGCCATACTGGAGTACGTGAGCTCGGACATCTTCCGGCTGGCGGGCAACTTCGTGAAGCAGATACCGCAGAAGAGCGGCTACCACGTTATCACTTGTAGTGATATCAAGACTGCCATGTGTGCTGATAAGGTACCTTACCTTACCTTACCTTATATATTTATATAGGGCGGGTTCAATTCCGTGTTTTCTAAATATTCGTAGTTTAAAAATGTTTGTCTAAATTATTGGGAATTAATTAATATCAAATGAATATAACATAATATCGAGTGATTCAATTACATATATATGTATATGTATGTATGTATGTGTGTGTATGATTATGCAATTCATAGATAAAGGGATCAATAATGTAATTAATCATTTTTGTTTTAGTTGAAAAAATTAAATATTTGTTATTTTTTTTAGTATTATTTTTAGCTGTGACAGCAACTCTTTCCGTCTAAGTCCAAAAGAGCCAAATAAATTGAATGTACTGAAGGCTTTCGCCTATTATTACATATTTCAATATCTATTTCGGTACATTTAAACCGAAAACAAAGTCCCTCCTTTTACGTAAGGTTATATTTATATTTATTTATCCCCCAGGTGTTAATGGACATGTTCTACCAAGAATCCGAGCTGGCGGGTCCGGCGTCCGCCGAGGGGAGTACGGGGGGCGCGGGGGGCAGTGCGGCGGGGGGCGCGGGGGGCGCGGCGGGCGGCGGGCGGAGGGCGTCCCTCTCGTATGGGGAACTAGTGAGGGACCTCCTGGCAGACGTGAGGACGTTTTTGAGGGACTTGAATCTGATCATACGAGTGTTTAAGGATGAACTGGAGAAGATATTGCATGGTGATAATCGGGTATGTGTAAAGTTTCATTATTTTGTAACGTTTCGTCAGTGACGGGGTTTCGACAGTACGGGGTTCAGTATAGGGTAAAGCGGGTACATATGTAGGGTCCTTTAAGTCCTTTTAGTATTAAGAGCTAAGTGAGAGACTTGTTGTCCGATGCGAGAGCATTCTTCAGGGACTTGATGGTTCTTTAAAGATGAATTGGAGATCTGGATAATGGGATATGTCGTTTGTTAAATGATCATAATATTTTAATTAAATAGAATTAATTAGTCGCACAGTCTCAGCCCCTGCCTGTAAAAGCGACGGTTTGTGGGTTTGATTCCCACCGAGGGGAGGATTAAATATTTTCATTTTCCTACCTACGGTCCCCTCTGCCTACGCTGCTATGTGCGAGATTCGGCGTGAAGCTATTAATTTATTATATTAGTACGTCCCCATTATGGGATTATTATTTATTTCACGGCTACTTAAGTGACGGGTTTCACCATTTACTTATCTGACTTGTCAGGCGATAACGCTGATATTCGGCAACATCGTGGACATCTACGAGCTGACGGTGACGCTGCTCGGGAACCTGGAGGACGCCATGGAGATGTCGCAGGACTCGCCCACGCCCTACATCGGGAGCTGCTTCGAGGGTAAGCCTTATGTTAGACAAATGGCGTCATCTCTTGCCAAATGATTATTCACAACAATAATCTATGTGTATCGTTAATTGGTAAAAATCAGTTAATATTTTGTTTGAATTGACAGAATTGGCAGAAGTGGAGGAGTTCCGCGCCTACGTCCGATACGCTAACATCGTGACCAGGAAGGAGTCCAGGGACGCGCTACAGAACATCGTCGACGATGCGTTGGTGAGTTTTTTTTTTACTTTTATTGTTTTACCATTTACACGAAATGGTCTTCCACTTGAGTGAAAGGTGATTTCTTCCAGAGATAATTTCAGATGAGTTAACTAAATTTATGATTATTGTCACGGGCTGCCACAGAGCATAGTTCTGTTCTTGTCTGGTCCAAGTAATACCCGTTGTTCTTTTGACGTTGTGTTGTCTGTGGCACCACTCGGTTACGTCCCAACACTATTTATTCTCTTTACTCCTGACCTGCGTGTCCTGCAGACGTCAGTGGGTTTGGTTATGTGGGCTTCAAGCTTTACATCCATATGTAAACAATTGTTTATATACAAAATGAATAATTTTCATTTTTATAGTAAATTTTCATTGGCACAAGTGAAATTTTCATAACTCCTTTATGAGCAGGGTAGGGTCCAAAATCTTTTCCACATTAGACTGGTTCTGTTGTTATCTTTCAAATCTGTCCGAAATACACGAATTCTTCTACATATTCTATTCTATTACTATTATATGTTGATACCTATATATATATATATATTCAGAAAATTTGTTATTTATTACATAACATTACCTTAATTTTACCAGTATTAATTGACAATATCACTTGGTCACTCTCGCAATCTGGCTGCATTCGTGTAAGTGACGTAGGACTGTCGGTTCGGCAGCTGTCGGAGCGGCTGGACACGGCGGGGCACGGCTTCCGGCTGGCCGTGAAGTACTGCCTGCCGCGGCTGCTGCTGGCGCCGGTGGGGCACGTGCTGCTGTACCACCGCTACGTGTGCGAGCTGCTGCGCGCCGCGCCCGCCTCCGACGACCGCGAGAGCTTCAAGCAGGTGGAGTGCAACCTGCTCCTCATCAAGAACCTCATCATGAAGACGCTGGGCAACGGGCCGAAGCTGTAAGTGCGAGCTGCTGTTTAAACTTATTTCAAATGGTAATGTCTCATTTTCGAAACATATGACATTTTGAACTTCATCATTTATTACCTTATACAACTAATATTTATATAGAAGGTATTGCGATGGCTATGAAAAGCATTAAGTTCACAAAATGTCGGGAGGGTTTGGTCTCAACACACACCGGACGCAGGATGCGTGATCTTTCAGTGAAATCAATATACAGAAATGTGTGAAATAAGCTTTCGACGTATGAAGAAAGGGTCAGTGGTAGTATCTGATGATATTCAGATCGGTGCGTGGGATTCGTTGGACCCTCCTGATGAGCTCATCCTTATTGACCGCTTTGATTGTATCTTAAATACAAGAACGATGAGCCATCATCATGCTGCAACCAAGCATGGCATAAGCTTCGTTACACATATATACAAAGTAAGGGGCAGTGATCAAAATTATGGTAGTAATAGGGACTTCAAACTCCGCCAAAAGTGTACTCCAAGATCTTGAATGGTGGATGATCTTGAATTTTGCTCTCACAGCTTTAATAGAGGAATCAAACAAACATCTAGAAAACCTTCGAAAGTGTGTCTCGCCAGAGTATCTCATTCGGCATTGCGATTCATTTGAATCTTTGAGGCCTCAAATCTCAAATTGAGATTATCAGAGATATGACAACAATTTCGCTTTTATTGTTAGGACTGTTGTTGAGGACACCATACGCGTCCCGTATGCAATGTATCACGAGGACTCAGCACTTGGTCTGTTCTTCTTCAATGCAGTGCTGTCTCGGCTTACCTCTAGGACCAGCTTACGTAGCTGATATAGCATATAGTGAATATTTGGTAGAATACGCTTGATTGGGGATCTTAACAAAACTTGTCGAAGACCTGCATTGCTTCCGAGAACCTGGATTCTAGCACTTTCTACGTAGGTGCGTTAATTAGATTAGATTTACTCGTAGTAGTCCCGACCACGTCTCACTTAACCTCAATGTCTTAAAGTGCGTCATGCGTTAAAAATAAAAAAAAGAATGTGTTTTGGAATGTTCATACTTATTGTTGTTTCTCCTAAGAGTGAATAAGAGAGTAAGAGTCCTGTGCGTGTGTGGCAGGGAGGGCGCGGTGCGGGCGGCGGCGCGCGCGCGGCGGCAGCTGGCCATCGAGAAGTGCGGCGAGCTGGCGCGCCTCGTCGACCACTGGGACGCGCGCGACGTGCCGCAGTGCTGCAACGAGTTCGTGCGAGGTCCGCCCCCACACCCTCCGCCTTTATTGTTAGAAATATTTATCTAGTTATTATATAACGATTTCAGAGGACACGCTGTCAAAAATCGGTCCCGGCAAGAGGATAGCGGAGAGGCGAGCTTTTTTATTCGACGGATTGCTGTTACTGTGCAAGCCTATCACTGGCCTTGTAAGTCTTACATTTTACTATTTATTTCATATTATTGTATTAAAAAAAGCATAAAAGCATTTTGGTCAAAAACATTACATTTTTTTGTCAAACATACATGGTGAAGCTACCACGGCGCGGTGGTTCATTTCTCCGGAGCAAGCACCCCATGTATACTCGGGGCAGGGGACGGGGTTACACCGGGGGCACATACACCATAGATTCTCTCTCTCTCCGCAGGTGACGGTGAACAGTGGCGCGGCGGCGGGGGGCCCGCAGCAGCTCAAGATGAAGGAGAGGCTGCACATCCGCAAGCTGGAGATCGTGGACCGCGGGGACGGGGAAGGTATCGCGCATGCCATTATTGTTTGTTCTCTTGCTTTTTTTTACTTTATTTAATGAAAATTAACTCTAAAATAGTTTTTAACTTTTTTTTAAAGAAGATAAAGGCAATGCTTGTGGATTCAATCACCACCAGGCGGAAAAAGTAAATTTAATTTTCTCATTTTATAAAAAAAGAATACGGTGTTGAGTTCCGCTATTCAACTCGTCATGTCCCCCAGAGGGCCGCAACCTGATGGAGCTGTGTCCGCGCGTGGGGCCGTCCGTGCTGCTGGGCGCCGCCTCCTGCGCCGAGAAGAGGCACTGGATGTGCGACCTCGTCATGCTCAACACCAAGCCCATGCTGGACCGGAGCCTCGACAGGTCGGCAGCTCAGACTGAACCCTCGATGCAATTTATTAACTAATTACTTTACTTTTGCTCCATTAAGTAGTAATAGAAACAATATCCGATAAATGCAGAAATTAAATAAGACGTTATGTAGTTTTATTACATCGAACTCGACGATAATTCTCCTCACACATGGTGACAGCATCCTCCTGGACCTGGAGCGGCGTCACCCGCTGCGGCTGCCGCCCGCCACGCTGTACAGGTTCGCGGAGCCCGACTCCTGCGACAACATCGTGCTGGAGGACCGCCCCGGGACCGCGCCTCTCATTAAGGTACGCTAAAGTACAACTGCGTGTAATGTAACACTGAATAGTTTCTATTACTCACTCACCACGCGGCGGTCGCAGGGCGCCACCCTGCTGAAGCTGGTGGAGCGGCTGACGTACCACGTGCACGCGGACCTCAACCTGGTGCGCACCTTCCTCACCACGTACCGCTCGTTCTGCGCGCCCGCCGAGCTGCTGGCGCTGCTGGTGGAGCGCTTCGACATCCCCGAGCCGCACCTCGTGTACGACTGCGCCGCGCCGCGCGCCGGTGAGCCGCCTCCCCCTCCCCACTCCCCCCTCCCCCTCCCCCCACTCCCTCCCCCGCCGGGACACAAATATAAATTGGCACTATTCTCTTGCGCACGCCAGCACCTCGGACGAGGACCAGGAAGGACGTCAGTCCCGACGCCTCGCTGATGGACCTCGACCTCGACATAGGTACTCGCTAGGGGCCGTCGGTTCGAGTCCGGCGTGGACTATTTTTTTGTGATATTTTTAATGTGTGTTCGTGTCTGTGTTTAGTGTGTTCGTTGTGTATTCTTGTTTTAGTGTAATTTGTAACGTGTTTGTGATATTTTAAGTACTTTTTCGAGTTATATACGAGGACGGATCTTTAAAGTATGCTTATATTGAAATAAACAGAGAGCGTAGAGATCTCAGCGAGCAGCGACGCGGAGAAGCTCAGCAAGAACACGGCGAGGGAGGACTGGAAGAGGTACAGAAAGGAGTTCCTGCAGCCTGTTAAATTTAGGTAAGTACTAGGTGTTTGGTCATTACTTAGTGAGGTAGCGAGCACTTTACTATAAGACATTATATTTTTTCACACACAGAGTAATTAACGTGCTCCGGCACTGGGTGGACCAGCACTTCTACGACTTCGAGCGGGAACCCGCTCTGCTGGAGAACCTGAAGAACTTCCTCGAGTCGGTGGACGGGAAACCCATGAAGAAGTGGGTGCAGAGCGTGCTCAAGACTGTTCAGAGGAAGGTAAGTGGATATTCTATTGCATTTTGTTAGTTAGTTTTTTTGTTTTGGTAAACACAATAAATTAAACATCCTATTAAGTAATAGAACCAGTTAATATGTGGCTTGATATGTTCCGGCAGTGCGTCCAGAGCACCCAGGGCCTCGAGGCCGAGAGCGTGTCCGGCAGCCTGGCCAGCCTGCCGGGCAGCATCGCGGGCAGCGTGCTCAGCGTGAGCAGCGCGGGCGTGGGCGTGGGCGGCGGCGTGGGCGTGGGCGGCGGCGCGTGCGCGGGCGTGGCGCACGTGTTCGACCGCTCGCCGCCGCCGCCGCTGCGCCACGTGGCCAACCCCGAGCGGCACGGCTGGCACCCCCTGGCGCTGCACCCCCTGGAGCTGGCGAGGCAGCTCACGTTGCTGGAGTTTCAGTTGTACAGACAGGTAGGGCTCTTTGGTGGGTTTGCTTTAATATGTTTCGTATCATATGTATCTACTTTCTTTTTAAATTATACTCGTAAAAGTACTTTTTATTTTCGCTTATTTCTCTATGTATCATTTCAGGTGAAACCATCAGAGTTGGTGGGAGCGGTGTGGACCAAGAAAGACAAAGAAAAAACTAGTCCAAATCTATTGAGGATAATCAAGCATACTACTAATGTTAGTATTTTTTTTATTGCGACGAACTCTCGCATATGTATCTCAGAACTTCATAGGTCATGAAATGAACCGAGTTCAAATCCTGATACATTCAATCTTTTAAAGTAAATCTATTCTCAACTCCAGTTCACCCGCTGGATGGAGAAGTGGATAGTGGAGAGCGAGAACCTGGAGGAGCGCGTGGCGGTGATCTGCCGGCTGATCCAGGTGGCGGTGGCGCTGCGCGAGCTGAACAACTTCAACGGCGTGCTGGCGGCGGCGGCGGCCTTCGGCTCCGCGGCCGTGCACCGGCTGCGCGCCTCCTGGGCCGCCGCGCCGCCGCGTCTGCTGCGCGAGCTGGCGGCGCTGCGGGACCTCAGCGCCGACCACTTCCGCCGCTACCAGGAGCGCCTGCGCAGCATCAACCCGCCCTGCGTGCCCTTCCTCGGCATCTACCTCACCAACATCCTGCACATCGAGGAGGGCAACCTGGGTGCGCTGCGACACATGTAGATCCAAAGAGATCTTTCTAATTATATATCTATATTTATTTCTCTTTAAACTTCCAGATTACCTACAAAATTCGAACTTGATAAACTTCTCGAAGAGACGCAAGGTGGCCGAGATCACGGGTGAAATCCAGCAGTACCAGAACCAGCCGTACTGCCTCACTGTTGAACCTCGGACTAGGGTTAGTAAACTATGTCATAAATATATTGCTACAAACATAATACCAAAGTAACACTTGTTTTTATATGCATTGAATTTATTTCCAATATAACTTATTTGTTTATTTACATAAAAGAAACAAAATATTTTTATTTATTTATTGACGATTGTCATCTTATATGTTATATTTGAATGTTCCAGGCGTTCCTAGAGTCCCTGGACCCATTCCCGGGCATGGACGACATCGAAGTGACCAACTATCTGTACGAGAAGAGTCTGGAGATAGAGCCGAGGGTCGTCAAACAGTTGCCTAAGTTTGTTAGTATCAGATAGCTTGTATTCTAGTATTAATTTATTTAAAAAGCACTCACTCTTTATATCAGTAATGTAGGGTCAGCAGAGAAGTAGTATGGAGACACCCAAGTTTAAGTCGGTCTTCATTATGTCAGGATAGGATTCTATGTAAAAATAAATATATATGTTTTAAAATTATGAATAGTATGTATTGTATATTTGAAATAAAAGTATAATGAATCGGTCCGCAGCCGCGCCGCTACCCGGAGCTGTCGCTGAAGTCGGTGAAGGTCCCGCGGCGGCTGCACGACGCGCACGGCGGCGCGGACGACGCGGCGGGGGGCGGCGCGGGGGGCGCGGCGCTGGCGGGCGCGGGGGGCGGGGCGCCGGCGGCGGGGGGCGGGGCGCAGCTGTCGCCCACCAGCGCGTGGGACGCGGCCTCCGCGGCGGCGCTGCCCGTGCACGACCACGGTGATTATTTATTTTGTTTTAAACAATTAAATATAGAAAAAAAATCATAGAACACTTTGTTGCAGTTTATTTTGCTTTCTATATTTTTTTTATATTGTAATGTATATATAGCAAAACATTTCCTGCATATAGGAAGCTAGTGTCATAAGGACATTGCGTGTCGTGACGTAACTCAACGCCGCGTCATATCTTGTTACCTTGTTACCAGAGCGAGGAAATGAAAATAATGAATCCCCCCTCATGGGATTCGACCCCCCAGTCGTCCTCAGTATGTGTAACTCATCACAATCACGATGTGTGCAGGCGGCTCGCTGACGTCCCCGCGGCTGGAGCGCTCCTGCTCGAGCTCGCTGGCGCAGCTGGGGCAGCTCAGCCTCTTCGACAAGGGGCTCGCGCTCTTCGACAAGAGCAAGTCGGTGGCCACGCTCAGCAGGTGATAGCAGACCACCTTGTGCCGGATTACATTTGTCGCTATTTTGTTTCTTGTCCATGTAGCAAGTAGAATTGACTTACTTTAGTAACGTTTAAAAAAGTAAATATTAAATATGTTTTAGATGTGTAGTTTGAAGAATTTTATGATTCTTATAGTTTGTAGTATTTATCATATATGTCTACGACGATTAGTGTATAATTGTGCATATTTGTCACGTATCCAGAAACAGCGGCAGCACGCGCGACGAGCCGCCCTCGCCGCGCGACAACCACTCCCCGAGGTATGGATGAGTGTTTATTGCGAGCTACCGCTCATGGTAGCAGGTTCGATACCTATAAAGGTCAGATTTATGCATGTATCAGTTTAAACGTTTGGTTAGTATAATAATAATCAAATATATTATATATCAATATAGTACAGTAAAACGTAATATAATAATTTGTAATTAAAATACTCATTTTATAAATTGACGCCACTGTTATAATGATGGGATCCCCAATCGAAGGAGTACATTGATAACAAAGCGCCCTGCCCCCGCAGCGGGCGCCGGGAGCCCCGCGAGCCCCGGGAGCCCCGCGAGCAGCGCGCGGCGCTGTCGCCCCGCAACGCCATCGTGGACGCGGAGCTGTTCTACTCGCGCAGCGCCGAGCACCTGCCGCCCGCGCGCCGCCACCCGCCGCCGCCCGCGCAGGTGCCCCCGCCGCCATACGACTGTGGTTTCGACAATCATAAACTATAACAAAGACGGATAATTGTTCCAGGAACGGGTTCCGCCACTGTTGCCCCGCGCCGCCTGCACCGGCGGCTCCGAGGCGCCGCCTCCTCCGCGGCGCCCCGCCTCCCCCCCGCCGCCCGACCCTCCCCCCACCCCGCCGTCGCCCCCCGACCGGCCCCCCGACAGACCGCCGGAGAGACCGCCGCCTAGTCCTAAACATCATGATCTTTTCCGGTGAGTGTGCACTGTGAGCACTGTGCCATTGGTATAGATATGATGATACATATGATGTGTGTCCGTATGATGTATATAGTCATGTAAGTCAAGTTTCGAGCAATGTCAACGGAAATGTTAACAAACGGTACTGATTGTGTCTGTGGTGAATAATAATCATAATAAAAAAAAAAAACAAATACACAAACAATATATAATTTAGCTAATTTATAAATAAAACTTAACTTAGCTGATGAATAATTCTATTAATCTATTACAATGTTTTGGAGAAATACAAAACTAAATTTAATACTAATACATTTTTATCAATAAATTCTGACATTTTCACATTAAATCTGTAATTTAATATGTACATGTTATGTATGATATGATATAGTTTATCTATGTGTGACACTTTATACTGTTACATCTGTTTTTTTATATATTATAATAATTTCACTAATTCCAATGTTTGCCTTGAGCGGTCACAGCGACACTCCATTTTGTCGTTATTGTTTATTCCGTCGTTTTATTGTTAGCCCGTTATTTCTTGTCTGTGAGGTAAAATATTTTAGAATTTATTAAGTTGTATGTTTCTGTTTTATTTGTTAATAATGACATTTTAAATGTGTGTGTGTGTGTGTGTGTGTGTGTTATATAATGTTGTGAAATAAGCAGATATTGAAGTACAGAACGTATACTACCATTTTATTATTAATAATAGACATTGGTTCAATTGTTTGAATACTTGTGCACTTGCAGGAGTCCAGCCATGTCTCCGAAGCGGTCCCCAGCGCCGGCGCCGCCCCTCAGCCCGCTCGACAGGTACATACACACGCGCACACACACACACAACACACACACACACACACCACACACACACCACACACACACACACACACACACACCACTCACACACTCACACACACACTCACTACACTCAGCACACACACACACACACACACACACACACACACAGCACACACACTCACACACTCACACACACACTCACACACTCACACACTCACTCACACACTCACACTCACACTCCACACACTCACACACTCACACCTCACACACTCACACACTCACACTCACACACACACACACACACACACACACACACACTCACACTCACACACTCTCACACACTCACACACTCACACACTCACACACACTCACACACTCACACTCACACACACACACACACACACACACACACTCACACACTCACACACACACACACACACTCACACACTCACACACTCACACTCACACACTCACACACTCACACACACACACACTCACACTCACACACTCACACTCACACACTCACACACACACTCACACACTCACACTCACACACTCACACTCACACACTCACACACTCACACACACACTCACACACTCACACTCACACACTCACACACTCACACACTCACACACTCACACTCACACACTCACACACTCACACACTCACACACTCACACACTCACACACACACACACACACACACAGACGTATATAAACGAATAATTGCTATGGAACTGAAAAATTCACTGAAAATCGATAAATCTAAGTATATATTTGAGCTTCTTACTGAAAACCCTACAGTTGTGGGTTCGATTCCCATGAGAGGGTAGGAAACCATTTTCATCTTTTTGCTATGGCAAGAAAACAAAACGCGTCGGTGGGAAAGTGGGCAGCGGAGTGTGCCGTGTCTACACGTAGAGCAAGGAAAAGTAATAGGAATAGGAAATGGCCTTGAATTAATTTTAATAATATATATATATATATATATATATATATATATATATATATATATATATATATATATATATAATATATATATATATATATATATATATATGCGTGTGTTTCAGAGCTGCGTTCAGCTTCCCCTCCAGCACGTCGCCCTCCTCCTCCGCGCACCACTACTGTGAGTATATGTGCTCGTGTATAGGCCAGTCGGCCAGTCGGTATACTGCACTACTGTACAGCGCTCTCACTGTGACGTATGTCCCGCAGCGGAGTGCGGGGCGCCGCCGCCGCTGCCGCCGCGCCGCCGCCGGGACTCCGCCGCGCCGCACACGCCGCACCTCGTGAGTGCCCGCACCGCCACCACCACCACACCACCACACCACCACACCGCTATACTCACTGAGTTACCGTTCCCCTTTGCAGTCGTCGTGGAGCGAGCACAGCGCGGGCGCGTCTCCGGCGGGCAGCTCACCGGCCCCCGCCCCCGCGCCCGCGCCAGGCCCCCCGCCCGCCGCGCAGGCCCCCCCGCCGCTGCCGCCGAGGCCCCCGCCGCCGCCCGAGCTGAAGGGCCCCGCGCACTCGGCGCTGCTGCAGCGGCGGCACACTGCGGCGTGAGTACCCGCCGCCTCTGTCGAGACTATCCGCAGACTATCCAATGTGAAAATAATATTTAAATTCGAAGCAATAGTTCCCGAGATTGACGCGTTCCGCCAAACAAACTCCTCGGCTTCATTAATAATATTAATTCTATATTAATTATTATTCTCCGTAAGATATATATTCTTGGTTTGATCATACTTCATCAGTAACGAGTACTGCTGTACTGTGATTAACAAAAAAATATATATTATTATTATAGATACTTACAAACACTATTCAATCCAAACCACTCTTATTAGAGCTAAATAATATAAACTAAATTTTTACATGATCTCTGATTTGAACAGGCTAGCACCGAAGCTGCCACCTAAGCCCGCCGCCGCCGCCGTCGCGCCCCGCACGTGAACAAACAACACACACACACACACACACACACAACAAATAAATATATTCTAAAAAAACACATTTATACCTCCAGAGTTTCACAATAATAAATTTAATGTATATTATAATATATATGAATACAATTTAAACAAAAATATCGCTGCCATATTATTTTGTTGACAAAACTAAGATGGCAGTTCAGGTTGTTAGGATATCCGCCATCTTGGTTTTTGTTTTAAATGAAGTCTATGATTTTTTACTTGTTAATTATGATAAATAACGTTTCAATTAGATTAATAATGTTGCAATGTTTGTGTTATTGTACAGTACAAAATTCGAAGCATTTAAATAAAAAAATTAATTGCTTGAGCAAGTATTAAAAAAAATTTAAATAATATTTATCATATTTGACAAATACCACTTTACATCAAAAACTCATAATAAGCAATTAACGTTGAACTGAATGAAATTATCAAGCACAAATACGTACATTTATATATATATTATGATTTAACATAATTTAAAAGTTAATTGATATTTCTGAGTGACATTTAGATTCAGATATATTCATTAAATAATAATAATCGTATAAATAAAAAGTTATAATAAAAAGTAAACGTTACGCTTCAATATGAATGATTAAAGTTTGTACTTGTCCAGTGTCCTCCATTACAGTGCTGCCATCTGAAATATATATATATATATATATATATATATATATATATATATATATATATATATATATTATAATAATTTACAATGATGCCGTTATATCTTAATGTGCTTTTTTGGTTAACTTGCATTGTTTTTGTATTTTTTTTGCTTTTCCGAACGCGAGTCGTTGAGTTCCGGCGTTCCTTAACAGTGTCTTCACATACAATTGTCTCTCTCTCTCTCTTTCTCTTTCACTTTCTCTTTATTTATGAAATTTTGAATCACATTTGGATATGACAGCGTCGCCACCAAATATAATAAACATGTTATTCATACAATAGTATAAATAGTTGGTCTTCCATCGGGCTATGTGTAGCTGGATAGGCGTTATATCGTTTTAAATTGTACTTCTTTCTGCTTGGTTTTTGACTATGTGAAACTTTATATTTGGGGACGTTTATACATAATAATGTATTTAAAATTTTAAAAACAACCTTTTGGACATTCCATGTGTAATATTTTGGATTAACGCATAGATATATTTTAAATGTATATAAACTGGGCCTAACGTATGACATGGATTCTTAAAAAATGTTGAATAATACAATTTTTTTTTTAATTACAAAAGAGGATACAGTTCGTTTTTAGAAAAAAATACAAAATTAACGTACAAACTATAGTTAATATGACAACTCCTGTGCAGTGCCAATAAATAAATAAATAAAAGACATTTGAAGTATTGAGTAGAGGTAAATATATATTATACCCTTCGAATGAAACTGGTCCAACTTAAAATTTCTGATATAGCAAAAAAGTTACAAATTTTAATTTAGGCCAATTTTATTCCAAGGACACTTTATTGTATAGTTAACAGTTTGAATTAAAAAAAAAAACGTTAAATATTGTAAATATTTATGTTATTATATGTATATTATACATTCTGACAGTCCAAGTTTAAAAATATAGATTAAAAATTATGTTACAATTTGATTTTTTTAAATGTTACCTGATGACAAGAAATTATATTTAAACAGATTATTTAATAAAATGGCTTGATGTTATATGTAGAGTGATTAAATATACTCTTTATTATGTATATATTTTTGTATGTAATTAAATTGTTAGGCATAATGTTAATTGATCATAGACTTTGTAGAATGGATTAAAAAATGATTCTTTTTTTCTTTATTTTTTTATATGAAGTATGTCATTGTGTATATGTCTATATATATATATATAATATATATATATATATATATATATATATATATATATATATATATATATATATATATATATATATGTATAGATTTATAAATATTAAATTGTCAAATGTACAAATGATCTTCAATTGATTGACTTTTTATGTTGACTGTTTTTTTTTTGAGTCATGTCAATAATATGGCAATGACTTTAGTGTGATACGGCCTTTGTATTTATTTTTAAATCTGCAATATTTCATCATAAAGAAAATAATTAAATTATATATTTAATTAAATATTTTTAATTTTCAATCAAAGGTCGTATCGCATTTATGGACAATCGCACAAAGCGTAACAATAAGATAATATAAGCCGCCATATTCTCAACTACAGCCTATTTTATTATTTAAAAAAAAAGTAACTAGTGTATGATGACACTGAAGTTAACGTTTCTTACTGAGTATTTCATAAGTAATACAGTCGCCATATTTTTTTAAATATTAGTAAACAAACAAATAGACAAATTGAAAGAATACAATTAGTTTAAATGCTTTAGTACAAATATTCCCAACGAAATGCCTTATTTCTTACACACATATATATATATATATATATATATATATATATATATAGATATATATATATATTAATATATATATATATATATATATATATGTGTGTGTGTGTGGTGTATATGTATATATATATGTATATATATTAGACGATCGCAACACTGACGCAGGCTTCCTTCCTGAGGCTGAGTCTATTTTGATGACAATTCGAATGAAAGTAAAGTTTGTTTTTAAATAATTTTACTTATTTCATATATATATATATATATATATATATATATATATATATATATATATATATATATATATATATATATGTATATGTATGTATATATATATGTATGTATATATATAATCATCACAATAGGCTTAGCTACTAATTTACTTACATATAGATAATATATACATACAAACTAGTATTGTGAACGGTACAAAATATTTTGCCTCAATAATATAATATGTAATTAAAAGAACCTGCGACCTGTAGTTGAGACTACGTGCTCAGATAGTATTGTGTTAATGGAAAAAAAGTGGGAAGATGGTCTTATTTATTACTTTATGTGACAGCAGAGAATGGAATATTTGGTCACTAACACATAGACAAATAAACAAATGCAAATATTAATTAGCTTCTAAAGCTAAAAGTTCAAATTAATGTAATTGACAAATATATTTGTTTTCTCTTTTAACAATTTAAAATTATATTATAATATTCTTTATTGTACTAAAAAAAAACACATGGGTAACAACATTAAAAAAAAAAGTAGTACACAAAGGTGGACTTATCCCTATAAGAGATCTCTTCCAGCCAACCTATGGTAGTGGATGAGTTTTTAAGCAGCGGATAGGAACATAGTACAATTAATTATAAAATAAATCAGAAATACATATATAAATAATTATATGTCACATAAATAAAACTTGATATATACAAATACTTACTTATTACAAATACATAAATATTCACAAACATATACATACACCATACAAACATACATATATATATATATATATATATATATATATATATATATATATATATATATATATATATATATATATACATATAAAATAAATAAATACAAAATACATACATATATAAGTAAGCTGAAGATAAGGTTATCACATTAATGACTGTCTGTATAGTAACATTTATTTTTTTATTATGTTAATACTTCGGCCATTTTCCCACTTGACTTGACTACTTGTATTGTTAGTAGTTATATCTGTGTTAATAAATATTGTGTTATCTGTGGTTCGACGGAACTCATAGATTTTAAGTACTTCCCCTTAACTGTGTGCACTGATTAAACAAATCAAAACGTTGAGTTGAAGGATTTAAAGTATTTTAAAGCATTTAGTTAGTGTTTCCTCGTGTTGAGATCTATAATTGGACCAAAATAGCGTCCAGCCACAGATAACGAAGTATATAGATAAGATAGATTGTAAAATGTATAAATTGAATTATATTAAAGTAAATAACGTTACCTGTCACCAGCGTGGTTATTTACACTAAGCAATTACAAGGAAATTAGTATACATCCAAAAGTCTAGAATAAAAGTGTCCTAACTGAAAATGGTACATTTTTCCAATTCTCACAAAAAATATTTCCTAATACCTATTTCTAGTGTCCATGATGGTTTCTCACAAATTGGAATCGTTTGGAGTTGGGCCCCTTTCATTCGGAGGTTATTACAAGCGGTCACAGGTTCGAGTCGCCGCTCAGCGAGATTGTATCGATGTTGATATGTAGATGTTAAATGTTTAAATTTGGTAGATTATTGAATGGTAGCGGAGAGGAGGGTGGGGGGAGGGGAGAGCTGAGAGCTATGTACAGGGTGTCGTCATAGTGTGGCTGTCTACCAGTTTAAATATATCTAAGTGTCTATTTGTGGGAGTGTACAATAATCGGAATAACGCTTCGCTTGCGCTTAGTTGTGCTTTAGTCCTTGCTCTGTATATAAGACATTTGATAGAGAGCGGAGAGCTGTGCGGACGGCGAGAGAGAGAGAGAGAGAGAGACGTGTATGAGAGAGTCGAGGCGAGGCGAGGCGAGTCGCGCGGTAGCAGTAAGTGTACTATAGATGTAAATATAGCGTCTGCGGAGTAGAAATATATTATATACAAAGTTATGTCGGTTTGTTTTATTTCTCCTTTATGTATTGAAATTAAAATAGCGTCTATTGATGACGAGAGGTAAACTGAAGTAACCTTGTTCCGTACGTCTACTGGCAACACACGTCAGGCAGCCAGGCCTGTCCGGGTTTGCCTCTTCCCCTTCCGTTTAAGTTCTTTTTAGAGCTCTCCTCCAAGAAGTAGACCTATAGCTTGCCCCCTATGTCTCCTTGATGTCTATAACGTTGTCGGAGAGCCTGGCGCGTCAATACCCCGACACCGCCTTGGGAAGGTTGGTCCCCTCCCCCTCACTCCTCAAGTGACGGCATCCTCCCCCTCTCGTCGGAATTCACATAACCCATAGATTATATCTTTAATTAAAAATATCAAGCAAATAAGAAAAAAAAAATACAAATATTTATAAAAAAAAAAGTTTATTGAAAATGCAAATTTACATCAGTTTTATATATGTCTGTCGTCTGTGTGTGGGTACTAGTAGCGTCTGTATATAGGTAATAGTAGATCTAGTAATATACATAGTGTTTTTAGTGAAGACATTTATTCAGTGGAGAATCTTCTATATGGTTCCCCTGAACGGTATTTGAGCCTAGAATCGTTACTTCACTCTAACACAAGGCATATTGTGAAGCTTTAAACAAAATTGCATCTTATATCTTCTACATCAAGAAACACATTGTATATCTAAAATGACAAAAAAGGTTTTACATTTATTTTTTAAATGGGGAACTCTTAAATCAAGACTCCGCTACTTGCTGTTACAAAAATCAATTATTTATATAAACAAAATATTATTTTAAGACTAAATTAAAAATGTCAAGCGACTAAAGTGATATTTCAACAATTTCCCGTCCAACTTCTAGGAATTACACAAATTATATAAACATAATAACAGTAGTGGGTTCAAATTCTTACTTTATTATGTATGTATAAGCAATATTTCGTACAACATTCAACATTTTCTAATTTAAATTAAAAAAGTAAGAATGTAATCAAATGGAGAGCAATTCGAGTTTAGATTCATTGAAAAAAAAAAATGAACAAGACACCACAAGTACTATATGTTATATAAAATATATGAAAAAAGTACACTACAAGTGATTTAAGCAAATTAAATACATAATTTTTGTCTTAACCGGGATTTGAACCCGCATACATATTCACATTGTATATCTTCACATATCTGTCATATTTGAATTTCTTTACACATTTGAATTAAACAAGAGAACAGTGTATTTCTACAAATTCCAGTACAAAAATAAAAACAGTCGCATACTTGCAGGACTTCAAATCCTTAGAAACTCGCTTAAAACTTCACTTTTACATACAAAAATTCACTATACGAGTGATGCAACACTATTTCTTCTTCATTCTCAACTTCTTCTTAAAGAACGGGTTGATCGGAGAAGGCATGGAGGGTTTCAAGTTAGTTTTGGTGGGCTTCTTGCTGCTGTCGAAGGGGATGCTGGGGCTCTGTCGCACACTCTTGTAGTAGTCCACCGTCGCTTGCATACTGTTGTTTTTTAAAGCAAATTTTACCTTCTTAGGCGTGTCCAAGTCCTTCTTTGGACTGACTTTCTTTGTATTGGTTTTTTTTACATAATTTTTCACTTTATTCACAACAAACGTCGGTTGAACATCTTTTCTATCTTTATTTCTCTTTTTATCTTCAGACTTATCTTTATCTTTTTTAGCTTCATTTGTATTACATTTATTTTCACTATTAACATTGTTCTGTAATACTTCAGTTTTAGTTTCTCTCTTCTCTTGGTTTTTCTTACATTTATTTTCTAAATCATTTTTCTTTGTATTGATTTTACTTTGGCCGGTTTCATTTGTTTTGGGTTTTTTATTGTTGGCCTCTTCTTTATCTTTTTTTAATTTACGTTTTCTATTTCTCTCTTTGTGTTTGTTCTCTTTGTCCGCATCATTGTTAGGTTTGTTCTTGCCTTTTGTGTTTTCCACTCGCCAGTCGCCATTCTGTCAGTCAGTCATGAATAAATGTTATTAACATAAGCAATAATGTGTCAGTCAGTCAGGTCAGTCAGATCTAGTTTTTTTATTTTTTTTATTAGTGAAGTAACCTTTAAAAAATTGTAGATTTTACTAAAGTAAGTGCAATTTGCTAAATTGTTCAATATCAAAACGTGGACTCACCGCAGCGTCAGCGCTGGGAGTGTCGTCGTCCTCCGCCACGACGCTGACTCCGGCGCGAGTCTTAGCGAGAAGCCTCTTGCGGTGCTTTCTACTTAGACCTGGAAAAAAAAACAAGAATTCAATTTTTTTTTTAGCAAATTTTCTTTTTTTTTTTTAGTATTGAAAATGAAAATAGTTCATTCTCCCCACATGGGAATCGAACCCGCAACCACCGCGACGGATTTTGAATCTATACCTTAAAATCGTGACAGGTTATCTTTACTTCTATAGTATACTAAAAAGCTGAAGTGATCATTTGAAGACTCCGCTTTAATATATTTTTTTTTATATGTTGTTATATAGTATTTTTTTTCCAGGAAAGCTATTCTAATCCTTTCTATATATACTATGTGTACTTAGAATATGTCAAGGCAAACACTTAGTTGTAAGCAATATGCAGATTTAAAAAAAACGGTTTTGAGAATTGGCAATGTCACTCTCCGCTCACCTCTTAGTGCTAATTCATCGGATTTATTCGCAAGATTCTTCTCCAGTTTGCTCAGTCTGGAGGCAGCCTTCATCGGCTCGGCGGGGTCTAGGTTCGACTCCAGACCTTGTATGTCCTCTTCGGGAACTTTAAGCGGATATTTGTTTTGGGATAGCTCTTGGAAACTGGAAATGGAAAATAACGTTCTTTTGACGAAGATCGGAGATGACTTTGTATATATAAATGTATATTTTCCATTTTATTAAAGTGTCTGTCTGTGAACTCGTTTTTTTTATAACGTAATTGTTGTTTGTTCTGGGAAAGCGCGGCGTTGAGTTCCGCCACTGAACATTTTTATTACTAAAGAGCTTCTACAATATTATATGAAGTATGTAAATTAGAACTAAATTAAAAAATCAATTAAATTTAATTATTTACGTCCCAATTGTTTTCCATTTCAACATATAATTTATCAATAGTGTCTCCGCTCTCCACTCATCACTCAACTCCCCTTTCCTATATTATCACATCACTAAAAAAAACCGAGCCCGTAGTGACCCCGTCTCCCCTCACCGCTGCAAGCAGATCTTCCCTCTCTTGTGCCCCCTCGAGGAGGCGCCGCCGAGGAGCGCCTGCAGCTGCGTCACCAGCGCCGCGGCCGGGACCGGCAGAGGGCGGAGGGTCACGTTGACCCGCCCCGCTCGAGGGTCCAGGGGTTCCAACCTATCAGACAAAAAAATATTCAGATACATATTAAACACTAAAACTAAATATTTGCTTTTTTGTCTTTAATTATCCCTCATAACAAAATAAAGTACCTCCAGATTGCCCCCACCTACCCCACAAGCTTCAAGTTGTTAAAATAACCAAAAATATCCATAATTAATCAAAAAATTCATATTTAAAAATCATACCCATTCTCTGCAACATCTTCATCTCCAATATCCTCATCATCTTCCTCTTCATCATCAGATACCGGTTGCAGGGCATCCGGCCCACCGGGCGGGCAGCCCATCTAGAAAAAAATTATAATTATTATAATATTTTCTACAATACAATATGCCATATAACACAATGAACTACTGCTGAAATATATATCCATTTTTTTTTAATTTTTCTTTTACACAGCGGCTTTTGGGTTCGATTCCCATGAGGGGAGAATTTAATATTTTCATTTTCCTTGCTCTGGTACTAAGTTTCCGAAAGGGGGAAAGCGGATAACTAAGGTTCCTCTGCCTACTCTATACAAAAAAATTAAACATTTAAGAAATAATAATTGTAAGTTTTAGTCAACACACAATATCCACACAAAAACAAAATCCCCTACCTCCTCAAAAAAGAGAACTAAATATTTTTAATTATTATATAAAGCATAGTGACGCCTTCCGACTCACCTTCTGCCACACTCTAGTGACACTGTCATACTCCAATCCCAAGTCACTTTGTCTGACGAGTTCAGTCAGAAGTCTCCGGGACGATATACTGATAATGTTATTAGCGAGACACACTTGCTGGCTGAACGGAAAGAGGAGAGCCGTGACACTCGCTTCGGGGATCTCTCCTTTTGACACCTGTAAGGAATTTAAGTATGTATAACGAAAGGCCAATATCTTTAAGCTTAAATAAAAATAAAACATGACTGCAAATGATTATATGTAAAAAAAAATATACTATTTTGAAAATATTTAAGATAAAAAGAACTCTACTTTAAACCCATGGAATTGTTAAAGGTTGTTTGGGAACTAGATCCCCATGAAGGTTCGCCTCTGGTGAACAAAACGCGGCGTTGAGTTCCGAGAGGGCTAATCTTAATACTAGGTTCCCTCCGCCCATTCTAACATACAAAAGTGAGTGATATAAATGTACCTTGGAGAGCTCTTCCAAATAACAATCAATGATGTGCAGGACCAATGATGTGGAGTTCCGAGCGTATTGTGGTGTTTGGATTGCTAAAATACCTGAAAAATTACCAGGAAATCATATTCTTATTATGTATTAAAATTAATCTCCGGATTTATTTTATTTAGTCAACACTTTTTGCCCATGTGTTTCATCATATACTATATATACATATAAATTTTAAGTACAAATAAAATGCTATTATAGTAAGAATTAAAAAAAAAACACCACTCTCCTCTTTCGAGACGAACTTGGGTAATAATTCGATAAATTACTTTATAGATATAATATTTCACAATCTTTGTTTTAAATCAATTAATGATATTTATTATAAACATTTGTAACTTTTATATCCAATATTATTAATAATCTTACCATCTTCAGAACACAGCATGTCAGAGAATAGCTTACAACTGTCCAGGCTCCACTTGCACCTCAGCAGGCAACGGAAACTACCTCTTAGGTAGCGACGGACGAGCTGAAAACAAACAGATATGTATAATGATAATATGTCACTTAGATAGGGCTGTCATAGAGCATCTACTCCATGTGTGACTGTAAGCCCAATGAGTGCAGGTTCAATTCCTGCTCAGAATAGAATCCCCTGAATTCAATTTTTATTGACTTGCTGTGGTAAATTCCACACAACACACCCAATATCTCCAAAATTAGGGAATGGAGTGTCTCAATACTAGGTTGCCCCAGCCTCCCCTGCTACATGAACCTCATATTAAGTATAATTCACAATATTTTTAATTTTTAATGATGCACAAGTATTTAATACAATTTTTCTTGCATATTTTTTACTTGTTTAAAAAAATTATAACAAATACAATAATAGAAAAAAATATATAAAGGTTTTTAATATCTACTTAATGAAAGATTATGAAAAATTACAACTTTATATGGATTTATAAAACAATTCTATACAATACATACATACAATTGAACTTTAGTAAACTATTAATAAAATTTATAACATTTCAAATATTAGTAATGTATACATATATTGAATAAAATTACAAACCATAAGGAACTTGTCCATTCTATGTTGGTCTATGCCGTACCACTCTGTAGCTAGCACTTTAAACCCGGCTTTGGTCATCATTAAGGCGTATTTTATCTGATTCGGAGGAAACAGGTCTAGAATCTCCGATATGCTTTCACATAAATCTTCCTAGAAAAAAAACAAAAATGTAAACTTAAAGAATTGTAATACAAGTTTTAGATCAAATTTTATAATTCATGTATAAATAGGATAATTTTTGAGCTATATTGAACTTTTTAAAGCTGTCTTCTCTTTTAAACTATACTTTAGTTTAAAATTAAAGTAATTTTATAACAATTATCAAGTATTAACATGACTGTGAATAAATGGTTGCATAGATTTATTTGTACGAAGAATATTTGCAATATATTATTCAATGTATGCTGATGGTGACTAAAATCATATTTTTTTTATATAAAACAATATAAAAAAAAATATATGTTACCTGAACTAATGGCTTATCTGACATCCATACAGCATAGAACAATCCTTTCCACACTCTTATAAAATCATCTTCTTTAAATTCTGAATAAAGGAAATAAATTATATAAATAAATAATTTATTATTAAACTTAATATATTCAACAATATAAAACTTTTCTGTGCATTTTAGAGTGGGTTTAAATTTACAAAATATGTCCAGACAATAAAGTATCGTCATTTGTTTTTATTTTTAGGTTATGTCAAAACCAACACACATGTGTCGATTATACAGAATACAACAGAATGTCCTCAATTTGTACAAAAACTAAACACCACTTACCGTATCCTTTCTCGAAACAATTCAATAGCCATTTCTTAAATGTTTTTAAAACACGATCTCTTGTTTTCTTTTCATTTCCAGAAAGTAAACGCGCAAATTTGAATTCTTGCGCAACAACCAATACTTTTTCTTTTTTGGGTTTTTCTATAGGTCTCTTTTTCATTTTTAGCTTGTTAGCTTTCTTTTTATCTGGTAGTTTCATGTTTATTTATTCTTAAAATAAATTGAATATATGCACGTCGGAGAACCGTGGAGTCCACGCTTGACACTTGTCGAATGTGACAGATAACTAATATCTATAGTGATTAGTGACAGTCGCCAGTAACCACAGATTAAGCAAAAGTATACAGTCTCAGTTTTACAGTGGACTCATGATATCTTCTCTTCATCTTCCTCGTTACCTCAACGCTGAGGATCGCGATCACATGATAATATCCTCCATTCAGAGCGCCTGTTGCACTCTTGATAGCGTCTGACCATCTTGTTGGCGCCCTGCCCCGGGCACACCTCGACCCAAATTATTTTCCTCTCCAGCTCATGATTTGGCGATCGCTCATGACATCATGTGTGCAAAAACATAGAACTTTAAAAGTAAACATTAAATATGTGTAATAATTCAATAACTTGATTTAATAAACAAATAATATTTTTTTTTATAATTTAAAATCTATTCTGAACTATTAAGATTTTGTTTGTGATAATTAAAATGTCTTGATGTCATTTCGAGTATCCTCATCAATAAGGAGTCTGTATCGGAGAATCATCACAAAGTTTTAATAGTATATGTCACTTATCTAATATAAATTAATTCAGCAGACTCAAATATTGAATACAACTTATCAGAATGCTAAGTAGTTTCTCCTACTTCAGGTTAATATATATATATATATATATATATATATATATATATATATATATATAATATATATATATATATATATATATATATATATATATATATATATATATATATATATATATATATATCAAAAAAAATATAATTATAAACAAATTGCTTTTATTAAATTACACTATAAAGTTAATAACAAAACCAAGTAATTAGGCACTGAGTTTCATTTTAATCACTTACAGATAACAATACAAATCCACTAATAAATTCAATTTTTCTCCTTTTACTAAAAAAAACAAATTAGAAATGTGATAATTTAAATATAACTTTTGACAAAACAATAGAAATAAGTTATTTAATTATAACAATATTAACAATATATGGAATGATGCATTTAATACAATTTGTGAAGCAGATTGTGGGAATATATTCTAAACTCGACGTTGTCACAGATACAATTCATTTAACTTGTTATACTAGACGTACGTATTTAGAAATATTTTAATATTTAACTTAAAGTAAAATTATTGTTGTATTTATTGTTTTTCAACTTTATACTCTCTTGTTCTCCGCTTTCCGCTAGAACTTAAGACCAACAACTATTGCTATTACAGTTAGACGCTGCTGCCAATGCCTGTTGTATTTATTATATAAAAAAAAATATTATACCAAATCACACGACTAAGCCAAGATGGCGGATTACTCTGCCACCATATTTCAATCTTTATTAAATAAACTAGCAATATAAGCGTGAATTTTTTTTAAATACAAAATATATGTTTATTTTACAGATTAGCCTACCAGCTTAGTAACAAGTTTTGTTCCTCTGTGAAGTAAATACATTATTAATTTTAACAAGATAAAATATAAATACATATCACAAAAATAACTGCTTTTTTCTTAATAAAATTGTAACATTACATATATGTATATTCCATTCCTAGCCCATTTTTCCAAAATTATTGGGTGATAGAACTCTCTTCAAACAGGAGAATCGAAAATATTGCAAATTTGTCCATATAAGAATCGAACCTACAACTTATGCGTGTCTTGTTCATCTTTCATTACAACAAGACAAAGGATGCTCAAATACCACCTCTTGAGTTGACTTTTTCCTTTCTGGTTTTGATGTTTGTCTTTCTGTATCTAGGAATAGATGATATATATATATATATATATATATATATATATATATATATATATATATATATATATATATATATATATATATATATATATAAAACAATAATTTAACTACTATTAATAAAGATACAGCGACAAAACATCAAAACTATATAAAAAGAAAAAAACCATGAAAAAAAATTTACATGCAAATCTAAAAGCGATTAATAAAAACTAAATAAACGTAATAAATTCAACTAATTAACATAATTTTGACTATACAATTATTAATAGACAAATTTTAAAAAATCACGTCTTACTTTTTGGTTTTGCACCAAAAAGTTCATCATCGTCCGATTCATCACCAAAAAGAGGGCCTTGAGTTATCTCTTTTGTCTCCATTTTCTTTTTATTTGTAAACAGTTTGGCATCTTCGTCTGTATCTGAATCAAATATATTTGCTTTCTTTTCCTTGTTTATCTTTTTCTTTCCAAATAGTTCTTCATCATCATCAGAATCACCAAATATTGAGTTTTTAGCTTTATTTGCATTTGTTAATATATTTTTATTGGTAATTTTTGTTTTTAAATCACTGTTTAATTCTACTTTATTCTTTTTTTCTTCTTTATATTGTGTTTTAGTATTGCTTGTTTTAAATAATACATCACCATCACCATCATCATCGACAATGCTTAACACATTTTGATGAGAGTTTTGTATATTTGCAATAGTTTTGGTAGGAGTAGAGAATATATCTTCATCGTTCAAAATATAAACAACTTTAGATTTTACTTCAGATTTTTTAGGTATATTTTGTTCAATCTTTGGAGCAATATTAGTAACATCTACATTTGTTGAAGTATTTGTTTCAATGTCTATATCTTCTTTACTTTTATCTTTTTCCAATTTACTATCTATCTCATCAACTTGAATTATCCTACGTTCATCAGTTTTAATTTTTTTAACTTCATCAGTTTTAGCATTTCTAGACTCCTCAAAAGAACTAGAATTATCTGTAGAATCAGATTCTAGATCTATTCTAGACTTTCTGACAGCTTCCAGTCTAGCTCTTCGTGTCGACGGACGTCTTTTAACTTGGATTTTTGCTCGTTCTTTAGACAATTTATTGTCTAAAATGCCTGAATCTGGATCACCATCAAAACTGACGGATTTAACCATTGTCAAGTCTTTAGTCGGACTATGTGTACTTAATTCTTCATTACTCTGCGTTGATGTACTTTGTCCGTCTGTTTCTTCGTTGATTTTCGATTTTTTGGGTGAAGCACCTGGTAGTAATGTATTTACATTTATATTAAAGTTCATAGGTTTCAGCTTTCCAACAGGTTTTTTCTCAATTTCTTCTGATGAATCTATTACTTCTTCATTTGTCTGTATATCTTTAATATTTGTATCAGTGTTTTCTTGAGAAACTTTGCTGTTTACAATATCGATATCATTATTTTCTTCGTTAGCTATTACGCCTTCCAATAATTTTGAAATATCTATTGCTTGACTTTTTGAATTTTCTAATATTTTTGCTTCATCGTTAGATTGGATGGTTTTTATTCTATTATTACTAAGATCATCAAAACTTTGAGGTAGAATATATTCTACAGGCTTATCTTCGCTGTGGTCTTCGACAGTATCTTCCTCAGTGTTAAAAACATTATTTTGTTCATTTGATATTTTGAGTGGTTTTTGTGAGAAATCTACTTCAATATCTGGAGGTTCATCGTGGAATATCCTAAATCTATCACTGTCGAAATTTACATCTGGCTTTTCATCACTTATGACATCATCTTTCTTAAAAAATAATGATTCATCATCTGAATCATCATCAAATAAGGCGTTGACGTTTTTACTCTTTTTCGGTTCGCTTGGTCTTTCAAAGACTGGGGGTAAATCAGTGAAAATATCACCAAACGGATCATCATCTGATTTTATTTCGGATTTACGATTGCGCTCTGTTTCACTTTTACCTGCAAATATTTCTGAAGTAAGTTCATCTTGGAGGATATCTTTCTCGTTTGGTTTCCTTTCAATTTCTATCCCTGGCTCCGTATTAGAATCATTGCTTTCACTATTTACTCTAGTAGACCCACGATTGAATGATTCATCATTTGAAACATTGGGTTCAAACTTTGATGGTTCATTAGAAATATTTTCATTTTCGTAATTATCTTCAATATCATTCTTTACTTTAACATTCTCATTTGAAATTTCAGTAGTTTTGTCTTCAGAATAAAGTAGTTTATTAGTAATATCCAATTGTTTTGGTATTTGGTTAATTTGCTTTGTAGTGTTAAACAATTCATCGTCTTCGGCATCAAATAGATTAGGACTTTGAAACTGTTCGGCTTGAGTGTTATTCTGTATATCTGTACTAACATTTATAGTATTACTTTCTCTGTCATGATTTTTAAATAATATATCATTATTTTCATCAACATTTCTTTTTTCTGATTTTTGAGTATTAATTGATTTAGAACTAATATTTAGGTTACTGTTAGTCTCTTTACTAAGATTTGTTACTTTTGGTTCAGTTTTAGTTACTTTAATATCAGAAAATAAATCGTCCTCGCTGTCATCATCAAATATACTTTTTACTTTTTTAAATTCTTCATTAGCTTTTACTGCCTTCTCTGAAGAGGTTTCAACAATAGTAGAACTAGCTTTTGGTGTTCTATCATTTTCTGTGAATAAATCGTCATCATCATCGAAAATACTCTTATTGGATACTAAATTTTTGTTAGATTTTTCAGGCTTTTCCACTGAGATCTCGGAGAAAAGATCATCATCGTCGAAAATCGATTTTGTATTTGTATCGACTTTTGGTTTGAATGTTGTACATTTGTGGTGAATATATCATCTATGTCATCGAACAGATTGTCACTGAACAAATCTATTTTATCTGTGGGCTTAGCAACTTTTTGTTCTTGTTCAGGTTCTTTACGAACTACTTTAATATTAGACTGTTTAATTCTAATGTCTTTGTCAACTTTCTTAGCAGGTTTGACAAATAGATCTTCAATAATCTTTTTGCTATCAGGCTGTTTGGATTTATCCATTTGCCTATTTTCGCTTTCGGGTACTTTTTGTTCGATAACATCATTTTCTTCATCTGAAGTGGACATTTTACGTTGATTTCTTTTCAAAATGGCAGCGCCGATGCTTTCAGTGCCTTTGTTTGTACCGAATAATGAAATGCCACCGACAGGTTTCTGAAATATATAGATATAAATAATTTATTGGTATATAAAGTTAAAGCGTAGTTATTGTAGATTTAAATATTAAAAAGAAGAATATTAAAAATATATTAGATATTTTTTATTTAAAATTACGATATATGATAAATCATGTTATTTTTCCGGACAAGAGGGAGGAACGAATGAGTGAATTATTTGAAAATGAACGAACAAATTCCTTTTCAAAGGATTTTTTTAAATTAAATGCATAAAACCTTTTTAGAAATTGTATAATAAATGTTAATTATTTCTTATTTAATAATAATAATAATAATAATAATAATATATATAAGTACCTTTGAATTAATATCTGTATCGGTTGTAACGTCTTTAACAGAAACCTCTGTCGTCGATTCTCTATTATTATCAAACGCAGTTGAATTTTCACGTAAACTTGAATTTGGCTAAAATTGAAGAAAAAACTGACTAAAAATATCTGAACATAAGGCATAAGTGAATTAAAATGACGTCATAGGTTACGAGTTCAAATATTTGTAGGGGAACAGGCTATGTATTTATTAATATAATACATTAGTTATACTAGATAATAATAGATAATTCTCTATTAAATATATACAAGATGGCAGTAGCTGGATTAGAAACGGTTAGGTTATGGGTTTAATTCCCCACTTGGAGGGAAATACTTAAAGAAATCATATAAATATATACATACATAGGTAAATAAATATGCTTTAATATATAAAAAACAATACTAACGTCAACCTCCACGGCGGGGTGGGATCCGACCCCGGCTCCCCCAACGTCCCCGAACAGCTCCCGCATGACGTCATGCGGGCGCGTGCTCAGACTCGGGCCGGCCCGACTAGGCGCCGCCCCGCGGTGCAGCTCCGCGAATATGTCGTCGTCTGAGCACTCGGCCTGCGCGTCCTCGGGGAGAGGGGGAGGAGGGGGCGAGTCCGAGAATATAGCTGCTGAAGGAAGACAATGGAAAATACAGCTTTTATTTGTGTTGCGGGTTCGATTCCCACGAGGGGAGAATGAATTATTATCATTTGATTTCCTCGCTCTGGTAACAAAGTTCCGCCAGTTCTCACAATTGGGCGAACCATGCGGACAGTGTCCCCCACTCACCCCTACCCTGCTATGTGCGGGATACAGAGTGTTTAGTCACTTATATACACAAGACCTCCCATCATTTATATACACAAGACCCATCATTTATATACACAAGACCCCACCGGTGTAGGAGGCCTGTCTATTCCTTTAAGCAGATGTAAAACCGCGGTCATCTGTTCACCATTTAAAAGCGATCGAAACAGAAACAGAAACCGTATGTCAAAGATCTTGTCATAGGAACTTGGAATGTTCGTACTCTTTTGGATAGTGTTTCTAATTTATGTCCCGAGAGAAAAATGGCTCTGGTCACGAGAGAATTGGCAAGATATAATATTGATATTGCCGCAATAAGTGAGACCCATCTCAGTGAATCAGGAGAATTGTGCGAGACGCGTGGAGGATATACTTATTACTGGAATGGGAAACCAAATACCGAGAGGGCAGGTAGTGGAGTAGAAGTAGTGAAATAGCGCGATCTTTGCAAGAACTATCGAAGGGCATTTATGACAGGATAATTACACTAAAACTTCATTTGTCATCTAAGAAGTATTTCCATCTTATTATCGTTTACGCTCCCACACTGCCATCTTAGGACGAAGAAAAAATTAAATTCTATCAAGAACTTAGTCAAGTCCTAACTAAAATACCAGCCACTGATAGGATTATTTTGCTTGGCGATTTTAATGCTCGAGTTGGCAACGATTGTGGTGCTTGGGAAGGAGTACTTGGGCGACACGGGGTGGGGAAATGCAATGCTAATGGTTTTCATCTCCTTACCTTTTGCGCTGAGTTCGATCTCATGATCACGAATATCTGTTATCGATTGCCTGATAAGTTCAATACCACGTGGATGCATCCTAGATCTAAGCACTGGCACCTCTTAGATTATGTAATAGTATGGAAAAGAGATCTCAAAGAAGTAATGATTACTCGAGTAATGAGGAGTGCTCAGGGCTGGACCGACCATCGACTCGTTCGATCAAAACTACGGCTTCAACTAAAAGTGCCACGTCGAGCAGCACACAAAGTCCCAGCAAAGATGGACTGTGCTAGGCTGTTTCGCAATTTTCGCTTAGCAGACGAGCTGGACGATGCATTCTGTGTTAATATGCCAGAGAAAGCAGATGTTGCATTTGTGAACGACATTTGGCGATTGTACTCTGAGACACTGCATAGCTGCGCCTCAGGGAAACCACAACGAAAAAACCAAGCCTTGTTTGATGACTCCGATGTGGGAAACCAGAAACTTGTTGAGGACTACAGGCGTAATCTTCTATCATTAAGCATCTCTGTGAGGAAGTGTGCTCATCATAGCTTAAAAGTCAAAATACGTGAATTAAAAGACAGATGTTGGAGAAAGCCAAAGTAATCCAACTTTATGCTGATGCTAATCCTTCTGGTAGATTCTTTGAAGGCTTGCATACTATATTTGGGCCAAAAACTAAAAAGATATCTTCTATATACAACTCAACAAGGACATGACTCAACGATTAACTGAGCAAGGTGATATTTTAGTACGATGGGCAGAGCATTTTAACGATGTTTTAAATCCTAGTACTCAGACCACCGACTTGTTGTATATAAATACCCTTGAAAGTCTACCGACAATTGAAGACCTAGCACAACCCATATCATTTCATGATTTCATTGTTGCACTAGGGAGGATGAAGAAGAAGGCACCTGGGATGGACGGTTTGCCATCAGAATTGTACAAATATGGCGGCCCAAATGACAAAAAAAGTTTATTTCAACTTATACTGAAAATATGGGATTGTGAAGTGGTTTCGCAAGATAGGAAAGATGCCTCTATCTGTAAATTGTATAAAGGCAAAGGTGATATAGCTGACTGCAGCTCGTACAGAGGCATATCTCTTCTCTCAGCAGCTGGGAAGATTTTAGCCCATATTATAAACGCTCGTCTATGACAAAACGCGGAAAACTTACTTCCAGACACACAATGTGGCTTTCGTCCATGCAGAGGTACGATTGATGCCATCTTTGTTGTAAGACAAATTCAAGAGAAGAGCTTGTAACAACACCGTCCTCTTTACATGTGCTTTGTCGATTTAGAGAAGTCGTTTGATAGGGTACCACGTAAAGCCTTATGGCCTTGTGCTCAAGAAGGCTGGCTATCCTGAGAAGTTGTTAAATTTGATCCGTCAGTTTCATGATAACATGATGGTGATGGTGTTCTCCTTATATTTTGCTTCAGTAATGCGAGATACGATTGGGACTTGCAATAAACCTATTAAAATAAATTTTAGAAAACATAAGAGCATTTTCAATATATCCCGCCTCAGAGCTAAGCGTCAAGTCACTAATCTCTCCGTAGTAGAGGTTTTGTATAACGATGATGTTTGTCTTATGGCTGATTCAATAGAATTCCTCCAAATCTATGTGGACTCACTACACGATTCATGTCTAAAGTTTGGCCTGGTTATAAGCACCAGCAAAACACAGATACTAAAACAGCCACCCAGAGGCATTCATGGTGATTCTTCAATCATTAGCTTGGATGGCATTGCGCTTGAAGAAGTTGCACATTTTAAATACCTAGGCAGCAGATTAAGATGCGACAACACCTTGGCGTCGGAGATATCTGCGCGTATAGCAGGTGCTGCAGCGGCCTTCGGTCAACTTAATCTCGTGTTTGGAATTCACATGATCTCAAATTGCAAACAAAAATCTTCGTGTACAAAGCAATTGTCCTGCCAACGTTACTATACGCTGCAGAAACTTGGTGCTGATATAAAGCAGATATCAAAAAGTTAGACGCCTTCCATCTGAAATGTCTAAGAGGTATTCTTCAAATCAAGTGGCAGGATCGAATTCCAAACACTGAAGTGTTGCGCCGTACTGGATTATGGGGAATAGAAGCGCTTATTATCAAGCATCAACTGAGATGGAGTGGTCACGTCTTACGTATGAATGATAGCAGACTGCCAAAGGCTGTATTTTACTCTGAACTCACAAGCGGGAGACGCAAATAAGGAGGACAGTACTTACGCTACAAAGATGTGATCAAGCGCAATCTTGTGGCATGCAGTATGGACCGACTGACGGGTGGGAGGAACTTGCACGTCTTAGACCGGACTTAGACGCCTAATACGCAAGACAAAACCAAGGCCCTCTTACACCTACACATATAACTCGGTTGGCCAGCTTCACTGTGAGCCGTGTGACCGAATATTTAAAACTAAATTCGGGATTGCAACCCGTATCAGAGCCCACCACAAAAAAGACTTGGACTAAAAAAAAAAAACCATGCATTGTGGTCGCCGTCGCCGGATACGGTGTGGACGATATGATGTTTAGTCACTATGTTACATCATAGATAGTTCATCACAGATATTGCGTGAGAACTGACGGATTCATACATTATGAAATTACAGCCTGTAAAATCTCTACCTTATAGTTGGTAATTTTATATATACTGATAGACAGATTTTTTTTATCTATATATAACATCTTATTTCCACTCTGGTAAGACAAAATGCAGCGTTGACCACAAAATACACCATACAACATTCGTTATTTTTTACAATATGTTAAAATAATCCAAAATTTCTTTAAAACACAAGTGTTTGACATGACTTTGACAAAATGACTGACAAATCAGTCAGTCAGACCATTAAATCTATGTAAAAACATGAACACTTACCGGGAGCTGGTTTCTCGACTCTATAGACCGTTCTAGAAGGTTCCGGCACTTCTATGGGCACAGTTTGAGCTGCGGGTACCTACAAGTATTGCATTTTAAGTAAAAACGTATGTATATAAAACTTCAACTATAATTTAAACAACTTCAACCACTAGAGGCCCCGTCGTCACGTGACACACGCGTTGCCATAGCAACGTGTACGTCACTTTATACAGAAGTGTATATATTGTTAAACATACGGTAGTGTGTGTAATGTTTTATTTATTGATTTAATGTACTTTATAAGCGTTTTTATTGAACAATATCAGCGTTCTACTCTTGTCCTACACGCACACACACGCACACACACGCACACACACGCACACACTCGCACACACACGCGGGCCTGACCTGCAGCAGCGCCCCCGCCAGCCGCCCCGCCGCCTGCAGCTGCGGCAGGTGCTCCTTCGAGATGTCCGAGTGCAGGGACGACGATGATGAAATCTATAGGGAAAGAAATACAATATATAAGTATCCCGGTCTCTCCCACTCGTGCTCCCCCACACTCCTCGCGGAGACGAGCACCCTGTGTACCGCACGTTGTCAGTCAGTCAGTCAGTCAGTGAGTCAGTAACGGAAGAGTATTATTACATCTATTGATAAACAATATAAGCAGCTTACGGTGCGTGGGGCGGGCGGCCGCGCCGGCTCGGGCTCCGACTCGGAGTACTCCTCGGCCTCTTCGTGTTTTGACGTTGAACTGTCGCTGTCGCTTTCCTCTCGGACGAGACCTTAAATAAAAAAAAATGCATACGACATGAACTATTATTAAAATGAAAACAAATCCCGCTAGGATTTGAACCCGCCCCTCTCGTCTACCGACCACACTCTCTGACAACTCGCGCCATACATTCTCATTGGCGAAATCCAAACAACATAAACAAGTTGTAACAAGCTTGAGGCTCAGTGGCCGGAGTGCGTGGGCCCAAGAGACGTGGATTCAAATCCCGCTTAATGTTTCAGGAATTTTTCTTTTCTTAGTACGAAATAGTTAGTTAGTTTGTTAGTTAGTTATTTAGTTAGTTAGTTAGTTGGTTAGTTAGTTAGTTAGTTAGTTAGTTTTATCAATTTATGTATAAAATAACTCACCCGCATGCCATTTACTCTTCCACGCGAACGATCCAATGACATAAGGCAGAGGACGATGACTGTAAATGTCCCTTGGCTTTAATATCATGCTGGAAGAAAAAAAATAACTAAATTAATATATTAATACACTCACCAATATCTTAATTTCTATATAAAAGTCGACAACTCCACACTAGGTCCCCTCTGCCAAGGTCTCACCTAGACTCTTCATCATCAGAGCTGTCGCTGTCCATAATTTCTACAGGCTCATGCATCATTTCCAAGTTTTCTAAAGCTTTTCTTATTATTTCCGTCTTGTCTTCATTCGTTGGTACTTTTGGTTGTTCTTGCTGTGAATTAATAGAATTACTACTAAGCATGTGAAAGAATACCGACCATTTTAAATGATCCCGGAATGTCGGGATTGGTTACCCGCAATCCCGGAATCCGAAATCAATAACACCGGTGTATATTAAATTAATCAAGAGTATTCATAATTTTGATGTTTTTTAAAGTGTTAATCCACACACTAAGTATGGGACAAATACTTGAAGAACCTACTTTAAAGAAGATATTTCCGGGACTAAAAACCTAAACCTAGTTTAAACATACTATTGATTGCTCGATCTAACAAAGAGCACCTATAATATCACTTTAAGACAGCTAACGCCTCTTAAACGAGAAAAAACGTAGAAAACGGAGTGTCTGTACATTAGATCTTCTCTACTACAAGCGGTAGATACTCGTACTTAATACCTTTTTAGCATCTTCAACGGCGACATCGACGTCGTCGTCGTACACTCTGCTCTCTACGAACTGACTGTTGCTGAGAGCCATAAATCTGGAATATGCTATTGTTACAATCATAAAAAAACAAAAAAACTTAATTAAGAACCGAGGACAGTGAAAAGGAAGGCAATAAAATAGTCAACTATATACTCGTATATATACCAGTTCACCCACTTTATATATGATATATAAAAAATTTTTTTTTGAAGGGAAACATACAGTACAGTTAAATAATTTAAATATAAAGCATCCAGGCAACCACTCAAATACACAAAAAAAATTGTGACAAACATATTATGTACAGATAGAAGAGTTATATATAAGAATCACTATATATATATATAACAATACAAAAATGATAATCTAAATATGCTTTATCTAAAAGGCTAGGCAGGCACTATTACTTTAGAATTATCAATGAATTAATATGAAATGTTATCAGGTCTACAGGAAGCTACTGCGAAGACAATTCTGCTGAGGATATGAAGAAGACATTATAACTTACTTGCATTCTGGTCTATCAACTCATTACCATAATGCTTCCATAGAAATATTATTGTAATGAGTCGATAGGCCAGAATGTATATATGAACCATATAGCACATTGTTATTTTATATGGACAAAAAAGGCATCACAGTTTAAAAAAAAAACTATTTTGACGCTAGGAACAAGTTTTTATGTCATTATGCAGATAAAGAATAGATTTGAACGCAATTTTTTGCTATATGCATAATAATATGCATTTATAATATTGCATATATGCAACTTACTTATTATTTACATTTTGCAGATCAACACTCGCATTATCCAAAGCATCTACCATTGTTTCCAATTTTGCATTTGCATCTTGACATTTTGATACTATAGTCTGGAATAAAAAAACAAAAAAAATTTCTAACCAAATTTTTTATATTATATATAAAAACTTTTTAATCTATACAAAAGATTTTTTGTTTTTTTTTATTTTTTATTTAATTGAATCCCACATATAGCAAGGTAGACAGAGTAAAAATTAAATCTCCCCATGGGAATCGAACCCGTAACTGACGCGTTTACAATCAGACACTTCAATACAATTATATTACCAAACAAAATAAAATATATTTTTTTACTTCCCCGAAGTGGGGTATGAACCTATAACCATCATATTTACATTGAAACACAGCTCCGCTACACCAGAACAGCCTTGATATGTAATGTATACACTAAAAATACTTAAGTTTAAAAACTACAGTTAGTCATCATGCTCTAATACTTGCAAAAGTTTCTAATTTCCAACACTCATCAAAAAAAGATATTACATACATTACAATTCGAATGTAAAGTACCTGATGTATTTTCTCTAACATGCCAAGCAACTGTTTGTCTCCAGCCAAGGACCATTGCGGGGCCGCTTTTCTGAGGGACATAGTATCCGCCTCCATGATGCAATATCTGGAAGAAATTGCAAAATTTGTTTAAAGAAATAGATAAGTCAGTGTTCAGACACTCTGTTTTCAACCATTGTTGAGTAGGGCCTTGATATTAATTTTTATAATAAAATAATAAATTCCCACTGAACTGAGAACATCACTTAGCTTTAATTATAATGTCCAAAAAGTAATTATGTCTATTATTTGAAAAAAAAAATACAATTTAAGATGCAGTAAAGTAAAATAATACTCAATTATCATATATATATAAAGGTTTAAAGTTAACTTACTTTATTATATTTACATATCTACTATATTTGTAGTTGACTTACTCTAGCTCCAAACAGGTTTACAAAGCATTTATGAATTTAAAGCACTGTTTAACTCTACCATGATTTTGAAATATTATATGTTTAGAATAATATTTTAATGATTTAATAATAAAAAAATGTTATTATAAATATTACAACATTGCACAATATCAATAAAAACATTGAAAAATTCAAACATATTAATATATTAACATGTAAATAATAAATGTTACTCATTCAAGCATAGATTTAATAATAAAAGCTAACATAAACTAAAAAGTTATATCATATATATTGCTTATAGAAACAAATATAATATAGATAAAATAAGTGGGCGTTTGTACAAAAACATTTTTTTTAATATTAAAATAATTCCATTTTTACTAAGTAACTGTATATTTACTTACTTCTGTGTCCACTTCACATAGCACAATGAAAAGCTAATTGCCGAATAACAATTAATAATATGTCCAGCTTTCTAATTTAAACCTCTAAATCATAACAAAAAGTGCGACGACATGATGCACTAGTATACTTTTAAGGACTGTCAAACAAATGTCAAAGTCAAACAGTTTATGACGTTTAAAGTTCCGTTTCACACGTTATATTATAATCCTTCTAAATTTTTTCCCGTTCCTTTTATTTTAAAGCCTCGCCGTCACGTAAACTTGTGTTGAAGTAGCGAAGGACGAAAGGCAGTAGGCAATTGTTCTGCGCCTCATCTATCATTATAGAGGATACCTAAGTAACTCTGAAATTACGGACGTACACTTTTTCTAACAACACATACTCGGTCTAAGCGAATTGTAAAGAAATTTATTCCTTTAGCTGAAAACAGCTGATGTAGTCGATAGTGCACAACATGCTGCGGCTACTGATATTATAAGAAAGGAAGGAAGGTGGAGAAGGAAGGTGGAAAGTGAAGCACGAGGGCTTATCACAGAAGACATCGTTGTTCAAGTGGAAGTTAAGTAGGACTGTCCTCTTTTACCTCCACTATTTCTCATCGTATAAAGTAATGTTGCCAGAAATCTTGCACGAATTAGACTCCTGATGATGAGCTATGCCTGCTCAGCCACAAGCACGTTGATATGCAAGCATAACCGGATGATCTACATTGAGAGGTTCGCGGAGGTCTACAAATTGACGCACGGAAAACCCAGGAAATGCGTATTGAAGGAAGGAACTCGATATCACTATAATTACGTTTGGAACCTATAGGTTCAACTACCTCAGTACCATCGTGTCAGAGACTGGACTGCTTTGACTAGTCTGTTATATTCGGAAAAATGCGAGTTGTATTTTTTTGAGAAACTTTAGGTTAAAAATTATTTATAACAAATAAATTAAATCGTCTTTAAAATTCTAAAAAGCTGTACGAACAAACTTAAGCCCGCACTGACAAGTAAACAATCATTCTTTACTTTTATTCTATACGTTATTCTTGGAGTCGGTGCCAATTTGTCAATTTTTTTTTTAATTTTTCATTTTATCATTATATTTGGCACAGACTGAAAGAAATTTGTCTTTTGTTTCTAAATAGTAAACAGGTATACAAGTAAGTTTCAGTAGATTTAATTTTTTGCATTGTAAAGGTAAGTAGAAATAATGTACCCAGTCATTAATTCTTCTGGGATTCGAACGTACTACCATCGCACGCTTCCAGATCTCTCTCTATTCTTACAGAGAGTTAAATATAGCTGTATCCTGAAAGGGAACCTAGTCAAAACGCACGCATCGCCCAATGTTGAGTGGAAATCAATTCCGCATTTTATCTTGTTACCAGGCTGAGGAAATGAATAATCCATTCCTCTAAATGGGCTAACTGAACCGTCGCTTATAACTAATAGTTATCTGCGCCAACGGTCTTAAATTATAGTACATGTATATATAAAATATCAGAACTAATGTTAGGCACAAAATTATATACTATTTAAATAAATATAATTATGTACATAATTTTTTTATCTAAATCGTTGCACGCGGTGTCTCAAGACCCTATAGTATGCTTTGTGATTTCAGTATAATATTTAATATTACTATATTATTTACTATATAAAAATATATATCGATAATCAGTGATATCATATTTAGTATATTAATTATCATATAATATAACTAAGTTTTAATATATATAATATTAATAATATAATTATTACAATGAGTTCAATTAGTACTTTGATAGTATAAAAATGTATGATATATCATAGTATCGAGTAAAAACTAATAAATATATTTTTTCTTTTTAATTGCCACGCTGTATCACGTGCGTAGAGGGTAGGCAGAGTGTCTAATATTTTTTACTTAAGATAAAAGTAGAATCTAATATTAGATTCATTCAAATGACTACAAGTGTTCACGCGAAACCTGAACATTGTCTAAAGAGATTATGACTTGTCGTTTATCTATCAAAGACCAGTTCACGCTGTATCCGACCATGAAAAAGCGGTAGCAGAGGGAACCGTAGGAACCTAGAGTTAAGACACTCCGTTACCCGCTTCCCACCTTTCCAGGCATTGCGTGTTGAGTGGCGGGGCTCAACGCCGCCATATGGCATATTTCGTTTAAACAAAAGAGTAAGTTTTAAATCAGCTTGTATAAATAATACGCGGTGTTGGGTTACGCTATCACAAACACGCTGTATTTAATATGGAGAATAGGTAATTAGATGTCCTTTTTATATATATAATATATTATTAAATTAGATTTCATATGACAGACAACATATGAGACGGGATTATATATGTTATTGTATATGATATTATTATTAATCCGACGCAAGCTGGTTCATACTTGTAGCTGTGTGTTCTGCATATAATATAGATTTCAAAAAATTATAATTTGCTACTGAAACAAGTTGCAGGTTAGTGCCCCAGTGGCATGGGCGCAGGAAGAGAGAGGGACGGCCGTGCCCACCCCAGAATCGTCTGGTGCCCACCCTACAATATTCACTGATAAAAGAAAAGGTAAAAATCAGACGAAATATAATTTATAAATCTAAGATAGATATATTACATGTTAGGTCACTACTACTTTCGTTTTATTTTATTTTTCTTATGAAAACCATAATATGGTCTGTTAACTGGTCGTGAAGTTTTAGAACTGTCACAGATCTCCTTTTCTTTTTTTTTCAGAAATTACATTTTAATAATGCTTTATACGTATGTTAGATTCATGTCGATATCCTGGACTCACTGGAGACCGGGCTTCCCTAGAAAATGTTTACGTCCATATCCAGTGGTTTTTTTTTAATTCAAAGCCCAAGATCAACAAGGACAGCGCTGAGTTCTGCTATTAAACACACAATATCTCGAATTCCGATGACAATTTTGGAATTTCTTGTCACTACTGTGTTATTTTATGAAATCGGTAAAAATTAAATGATTACTTGCAGTCATCTATATTAGTTGTAATAACTTTTACATATGGCATATAAATATAGGCACACATATATATTTATATATATATTTATATATATATATATATATATATATATATATATATATATATATATATATATATATATATATATATATATATATATACATATACATATATATATATATATATCTATATATATATATATATATATATATATATATATATATATATATATATATATATATATATATATATATATAAAGTAACTAAAGGATACATACATAAAGTAACTAAAGGATGGAGGTACTTCTGGGCACTAAAGGTGTTTTAAAAACAGAGATATCCCTATGGAATGCAAGACAAAAATCTTTAATATATGTATCCTACCAAGTATTATATATGGCTGTCAATGCTGGTGATCCACAGCCTGGAAGTATGTCAGCACAGCATGGAAAGGAGCTTGCTTGCTATAAAAAAAGAAGGAAAAGAAGAAGCTCTTATTATGGAAAATACTTCGAATGGTACCCAAAGAATATTCAAAGAAAAAGCAATATATATATATATATATATATATATATATATATATATATATAATATATATATATATATATATATATATATATATATATATATATACATATACATATACATATACATATATAATTGGCCATGGCCAATTATTATTCACTAGCATTCACCTGTGGTTTCGTATGCATTTACATTTCAAGCACACTGTGGCAAATGTCCTTAATCGGAAAACTTTGGAATAACCTCAGTCCTTTGTTATAGAATTTAAAAAAAGACGTTCCCTTTAAACAATATTGAACCTAATACCATTGCATTAGCGTCTTATATCGATGTTCTTAATTATTCTTCTGTTTGTGTGGAATAATTGCATACCTAGATTGTAGCAGGTTCGAGGTTTTCACGAACATTTGTATAAGGGAGGATAAGACTTGGAATATTATATTTATTTTGTTTAAATAATAATTAGATTAAAGAATCGGAAAGAAAATAATTTTCTTTACCCCTAGAGGGGTAGCCAGAGAGAACGGAGCGCCAACCGCTGCGATCCTCTTCGTACATGTCCTCCGGAGGGTCCTCATGCTTCCACCGGTATCTTTGTCACTGTTGTCGAAGGACAACCGAGGTCTCCTCTTACTTCTCTTACCTCTCACTTTTGCTCTTTTTACCATTTTTTCTTAATTACATATTATAATACTCAAATCCCAAAGTGGCGCAGTGGGACGGCGATGGTAAGCACTGAATTCCTGTACTTGACGCGCAATGTCCTGAATCCGGAAAACGAAGAGTATGGAGAATGTAATGGCAGAGGATCCGAGGAACGTTCCACCTAAGCTGCCCAAAAAACCACCCAAAAAGAGCACAATCCACAAAACGGGTATCAAACCCGCAACCAACGCGTGACAGCCGGACGTCCCTTCAAAGCTATTATAATGCTTAAGCTTTCTAATAGATATAATAAGTCAGTCTTACTGTTAAAAATATATAAAACCATATCAAAATGTTACATCGCAAGCACGACTCGGCTTAGACCGACGTGACGGCGGTAGCTCGCCTTATCAACTATCTTTTTTTTAATATTTAAACACATTTTTTTTTCTTGGAGGCCTAGTTGAATACGCGACGGCAGTGGGTTCGATTCCAAGAGTAATGTTGATGGAGAAGAATGAAAGTTTAAATTTTTTCGTTCTCCGCATCGACTGTTAGTTCATATTTTTGTCTTCTACTCGAGGGCAGATCGAGACGCGACAACACCGTCGTAGCTCAGTCGACGTCTTCCATTTATGAATAGACTGCATACGAATTCGTATGATAAAATATATAAATTGTATTTAATAGTGTATGTATGTATGTCAAGGTTTTTTAATATTTATAATAAATAAACTATAAATATATGAAAGGGTCTCAGATCTATTGTG
This sequence comes from Dione juno, assembly GCA_037127375.1. Classification (NCBI taxonomy): domain Eukaryota; kingdom Metazoa; phylum Arthropoda; class Insecta; order Lepidoptera; family Nymphalidae; genus Dione; species Dione juno. The sequence goes on from JAXRJS010000102.1 coordinate 182,537, forward strand.
TTCATTTTAATTGATCTAGTAACAAGATAAAGTGCAGCGTTGAGTTCCGCCACTCAACACGCAATGTCTCGAGATTTGGGCGAGACGCGACTTAGAGCTGGTACCAGTAACGTACACTTTCCCTCTGCTTTCCTGCTAAATGCGGGGTACAGCGTGAAACTAAAAATAAAATTAACCTCTTAAATTGCCTCGTTTATATCTATCTATTGCACTAACCCACGATGACGTCAGTAAAGCTAAAAGAAAGTACATAATAAAATAATTATTACTATATAAAGCTAAATAATTTATTTATTTGTTTGTTTGTTTGTTTGCTTGAACAATATGAAGCTGATCTCAGGAAGTACTGGTTCGAATTGAAAAATGATTTTTGTGTTGTATAGTACATGTCCAAGAGGCCGTAGGCTATAGGCTATATTACATCACGTGAACTTTTTCAATGTCATGTGTCATTTTATCATATTTATACCTGTTACGACTATAGGGACGAAGCCGAATGTAAACATTATAGGAACGTACATATAGCTTCACTTAACAATTTTGACGTCTCTATAAGAAAATTGACGAACAACTAGTGTCTGTAACCGGCCAGTAACATATTCATGCTATTTAAAATTAAGTATATATATATATATATATATATATATATATATATATATATATATATATATATATATATATATATATATATATATATATTTAAGTGTTGACTGTTGATTCACAATCGCATGCAAAAAACGGCAAAAATAAAAAAAAAAATGTCTTCTTACAACTATGTTGAATAAAAACCTATCTGGGTTATAGCGGTAAGGAAAAAAGTTATATTGAAATTTATTTTACGCGCACATTTGTAAAGTTTTGGAAACATGCCTTTAGTTTTAATAGAAGTGTTGACGCTGTTGTGGTGCAGTTGCCATGGTAACGGGTTCAAAATATATTCCAGATCAAGAAAACCATATGTATAGAATTATTTAAATCAAACTTTTCTAGAAGACAAAAGACAAGTGAAAGTAGTTTACAACCAAATTTTATACAACATATAATAAATAAAAAACAAATAGCTTCCCGCTGTCTCCTGCATATAGCAGGAAAGATGGAGATATTAGTGTTAGGACACTCCGTTGCCCGTTTCCCACCAAATTTTCAAGAACCCACGACCGTCGCGCTTACAATCAAATCTTGCCACTGCGCCACAACGGGCTCTAGAAACTGATATTACATTAATAATTTTGCCGTTACTGTAGCTACCTTTTTAATATGTGAAAGTGATGGGAGAGTACCGTACCCCCCATACAGTGTACAGTATTGTGTACAATTAACGGGTGATCTACTTTCATGGGTCAGTTCTATAGTAGGCCAGTGGTTCTCAAGCATTGTGCCGCGGAATTTTTGTGTGACAAATTCTAACAGTGTATAATCGTTTCCGAGGGTCCGGGATATTAAGTATTAATTAAGTAAGTATCTTCCAATGAAAGTCCTGTAAAAATCGGGTCAAATGTTCCGGAGATTTTCCATATAAATTGAAAGACAGACAGACAGACATACAAAAAAAGTTTTAACTATATGCTATTTTCAAATAAAAGATTGCCAATCATCCAGGACCTCTCCGGATTTCTAGAATAAATTGCGTATACACCAGAACAAGTCCAAGATGCTAAGCTCACGTATTTCTAATAATAATAATAAAGAATAAAAACATTCACTTACAACTTTTCAAGTTGAATAAAAACCTATCTGGGTTATAGCATTAAGGAAAAAAGTTGTATTGAAGTTTTAGAAGCACGCCTTTAGTTTTAATAAAAGTGCAATTGTACTAAAACTGATGCTAAACTTGAGAACCACTGGATAACTACTTACACCATGGTCAATGATTCATGATTCATGAAGCGATATTGTATGGAGGTTTCGATTTCCTTGCAAAATATAGCTTTCTAATAACTTTGTTATTAACTTTGTTTGTAAAATACATATATAGATTCGGTGTGCAGTAGCAGGGTAGCCAGAGGAAACCTGGTGTTAAGACACTCTGCTTCCGGTTTTGAAGGCACTGTGTGTTGTGTGGCGGAACTCAACGTCCGCGATTTATCTTGTTAGTAGAGCGAGGAAAATGAAGATAACACTCGTCGCGTTTACCTTATCCAGCATGTAACAGGGTACTGTGTAGGCAGAGTGGACCAGTAGTGGACGTAGTGACAAAACACTATTTTCTCCGGTTTCTGTCCAAGTGAAACAGTACGTAGTGAGTGGCGGTTACTATTTGCTTGAATTTATATATCACTATATAAATTTCGGTATAAGAAGGCCTTAATGCAACCCCACATCTCCCACGTCTCCTCTATCTTCTAGTTTTATAAAAGTCGGTTCAGTTGGTCCACAGATTAGCACGGACAAACGGAAAGACAGACAGGCAGACATTTAAAAAATATTGTTTTATGTTTTAGTAAAGTGTAAATAACTATATGCAACCAAAGAAGCTTAGTTATTTTAAAATGACGAACAGACGGTCCAATCTTATTTACATGTATAGGTTCGATTCCCGGCTTACTCTGCAGAGCTGTGGTGTTGAGTTACGCTTGATTTTCCACATGTCAAAAACTGACTTTTAATTACAAGACATTCAAATTCTATGTAACAATTTCGAAAGCGGCTGGATTTGAACCCGTGCCCTTTTAGCGAACACGTACAAGCTATTGAGCTAACTAAGCTATAACTTTACATTCCATCTTTTACTTTCTGTGTATAGAATGATATGATTATTAATGAAAAAAATATAATTTGTAAGAAACGTAAGGTGTCTGATCACTAGATAGGAAGGCAATGGGCCACTGTCTGTCTGTAACGCGACGGTTTATGGGTTCGAATCCCATGAGGGGAGAATTATTATTCTCATTTTTTTCGTTCTGGTAACAAGATAAAGCGCGGCGCTGAGTTCCGCCACTCGACTCGACACGCAATCTCACAAGATTGGGGGCAATGTGAGGAACGGAGTGTCTTTACACTAGGTTCAATCTGTGTACCCTGCTATATGCGGGAAACAACTTATAGCTTATTTTTTTTAAATAAATATGATAAAGAAACCTACATAACTAAGCTAGTTAATTATTTTTTTATTTAACAGTTTTTGTTATTTTTTTCTTTAAGCTAGGAACCATACCTCTCTTACCACTTACTTGGTAAAGGAGGTAAGGGGGTCTTCCCTCGGTTTACCTTCCAGAACATAGTGTCGAAAATATTCACGGTCACGTAAGGACTCTTCGGAGGTCATGTATGAAGAGGTTGACTGACAGTGGACGGCTGAAAGAGGTCTGCAGTGACCGCAGCAGTTCTCTCTGGCTAGCCTAACCTAAGCAAGCCCACTAGGTACATCCTTATATATTTAATCTGTTAATTCGAACCCGTTACCCAACTTTAGTCCAGCTACCAGCTACCAGTTAGTACAGAGCGCTGTGGAGCGTGGCGTTACGAATTACGATAAAGCACGAACTGTTACGACATTTGCCGACGAATAGGAAAGTTGTGTTGCTAGTGTTGAAAATGTTTAATTGTTTTAGGGAAAAATTGTTTTTCTATTGGTGTTTATTTATTATTTTATTTTTATATAATGTTTAATGTTGGTTTAGTGTATAGTGTTAGTTTTAGTATGGAGTTCTTTGTTCAATAATTAAGGACTAGTATTCTTTTTTTAGCCGTAAAATATTCTTACAAATTATATAGTAACGTATATTTATATATATATATATATATATATATATATATATATATATATATATATATATATATATATAATATATAATATATATATATATATATATATATATATATATATATATATATATATATATATAGTTATCAATAAAATATATAGCTATAGATATTTATATTAACCTTCTTATAAGTCTGTAACTTAAGCTTAAAAATAATTTTATTATATAGTTTGAGAACACATCCCGTGATAAGGATACGTGTAAGAACGTATAAAAAGATAACAGAAGATAGAAAGCAAGTCTGCATTCTAAAATGATAACAACTTCCTAATAGTTTATGTTACAGTAATAATAATAATAATAGCTTATCAGAAAGTGCGGTTTCTTACATTTACAACAAGAAGCAAATAAGAGCAATTCTTTGAAAAAGCTTATATATGTATTAAATGATTCACGTTTTAAATATTTACTTATAAAAAAAATGTGCAAGTCTTTTCATGGAAAATCTTGGTTTCTGTAAATTAAACATTATAATTTTTAATAAAAACCTAGTTTACACGAAGTATATTGCATAAATTCAATGTTAATATACTTGAGTAAATTAAAATAGAATTATATAATCATTTCTGAAATAAAAAAAAAAAAATAAAAAAAAAAACTAAAAAATTCAATAATACAAAATACATACGAAATTATTACAAAAAAATGTCTCACTTCCACTTATTTTAAAACACTCTATTCTTCATATTAGAAGTCAAATCTGCTATAATAATACATTATATACCAATTACACCTACTTGTATAAACCTCAAACGCCAATACTAAAGACTTAAAAAAAAATATTACCCCATATCCAAAATTACCCCACGCATCCAGGGGAAAACATTCCCCTAGAACTGTCAACACAACGCCTTTCTAACCGCGGCAGTCGTTTCTCAACTACGCTGAGGTGTGTACGCGTTCGAATCCACTTAAACTTTTACGTCACAAAACCGGTTATAAAGTAAAAGGTTTTAAAAACTATCGTTTAAATGATTTTTTTTATATAAACTGTGCCTGTTTGAGTGCATGTGATTGACATATTTTTATCGAGGTACGTTATCTGTTACTATCTTTCCATATCTTTGTATATCTGTTTGTTAGTAAAGTAATTTTAGTTGCTAAGAATTTGTCGTTCGTGTTGTTCGTCCCACTTACTTATGTATACATATATATATGTATATATATACATATATGTATGTATATATATAGTTTATTTTTAAATATTACGTATATATATATATATATATATATATACAATAACAGTTAAAAATGATCAACGTGGCCCTATGCGCGGTGTTTAGAGGTTTTATTTCAGTTATAAACAAATTATATTTAAAATAAAGGCGTTTCCGCTCATTAAAATGAAGCGTGGCGTCAAAACTGGATATACAAGATGCAAAGTGACTCACTTGTATACAGTGACCTAACTCTATACATTCTCATATACATATATAGGCGAAAAAACTCTAAAATAAACAATTTTACGTATTTTCACGTATATTTATCGCATATAGCAGAGAGATTAGTGCCCAGACACTCCGTCTACCGCTGTTATATGGAAAAGCTGACAAAAAAAAGCAAGAATTCTATACAATTAACGCGATCTTTCTTTGTTTTATACCGCACAGCCACTTTATTATCCGGTTACCGCCTTTGTCAAGACTAACGGGTGTTTCTAACGAAGGCGTTCATAAACAATTGTTATTTTACGATTTACTTATCTCTCTTATAGCAGAGAGTGAGGGCAGAGAGAACACTACGTTCTCCGTTCTCCGTCCTTTCAGTACATTGTCAAACGCTGTGTATTTAAAGCAAGTTAACGCCGCGACAAGTTTAAACTAGCTAGCATGTATTTGTTAGCGTATTTTAAATACCCACCATCTTAATTATTAACATATGCTCTTCTATACATTATAATGAATATTTGTTTTAAAATTGACTACAAAGCTTATATATATATATATATATATATATATATATATATATATATATATATATATATATATATATATATATATATATATATATATATATATATTATATCTATATATATATATATATATATAAATACACATTCATTCGAGGTAGTCTTGGGGTCCGTGACGTAGTGGATAAGCTCCAAGAGCGTCGCCTGAGATGGTATGGCCATGTTATGCGCCGATCTGAGAACTATGTCGGAAGGAAGTGCCTTGACATGTCTGTCCCTGGAGTTAGACCACCCGGACGCCCAAGGAAGCGATGGCTGGACGTCGTGACACAAGACATGAGAGCCAATAAATTATCCACTGAGGATGTTAAAGACCGTGCAAAGTGGAGTAGGCTCAGTCGGAAGGCAGACCCTGGCAAAAGCCGGGACTAATGCCAAGAAGAAGAAGAAGAAGATATATATATATATATATATATATATATATATATATATATATATATATATATATATATATATTATATATATAATATATATATAGATATATATATAATATATATATCATCTTCTTCCCATACCACGTTGAAACACACCGTGTCTCGTCCGATCACCGAATAGTTAAGCAACGTCGGGCGCGTCAGTACTTGGATGGGTGGACCGCCTGGGACACCGCGTGGCGTTGGCATCTCAGACGGGTGTCTAAGCACAATTATCTGTCCGATAATTTGGTTTCCGGCATACGGGTACGCGACCCCGGGACATCGAGCCACCACTTTCATAACCACGATCCCAATCATGTAAGTGGTGTCCCCTCCCCTCTATTCCCAAGTCTTTCTGCCTCTGATTCCCTGTCCTTTCTTGGTTCTTCTCCCAGTAATGGGTTGGAGGTCAGATGGCAATCGCTCCACAAAACAACTCGCCACTCATATGGACCGATTGTGTCTTAGTCGGAAGGCTAGACCCTGGGCAAAAAGCCGGGGACTAAATGCCAGAGAAAAGAGAAGAAGATAGAATATATATATATATATATATAATATATATATATATATATATATATATATATAAAGTGTTTTACGGCTTACGGCGTACGCCTTGTACGGCTCTGTCTGTTCAACCTGCTAAATGCGGGATACAGCGTGATGCAAAAAAAAATTAAGTTTATATTCACGCAGGTTTTTTTTTTCATTTAAAGCTAATTTCTAAACCGGACTATTTGCTGTCGAGTGTCCGGACAATCGGATATATGTAATAAAAATGTGCCTATTCATTGTGTTGTATTAAATAATATACAATGTGCCAGTCTTATATTATATATTATAAATTTAATTTAAAGATATAATTTTAATGTGTAATATATATATATATATATATATTATATATATATATATATATATATATATATATAATATATATATATATATATATATATATATATATATATATATATATATATATATATATATATATATATATATATATATTAAAATTATATCTTTAAATTAAATTTAGTCCGGATAACCGAATATATATATAACTGAGAACCGGTTAATCGGGGTCGTTCTTTTTTAAACATTTTACATAGAAAGATTCTTAATTAGTAGATAAAATCCGTCTTATCGAGATTTTTTTTTAATCTTTAATTAAATATTACAAACGAGTTTCAAATTTAAACAGCTCTGTCACTTGCTCTAATTAAGATTTAATAATTTATATTTTATACAAAAAATCGAGATATTTTTATGATTTGCTGTATCCCGCACATAGCGGGGTAGGCGCCGGGAAGGCCTTGTGTAGAACCCGCCCGCTTTTCATATTGTTGGAATTTTATGAAAATGCTTAAGAAAGTAACTAGAAAGTAAACTAGCACTCCCTTTTCTATTTATCAGGATAAATTTAAATGAGTGTCTAGACACTATGTTTCTCAGTCTATCCCGCTATATACGTGATACAGGTTGAAGCTAAAAAAAACACCTAAACTTTATTATTAATCACAAAATTTCGTCACTTTGTGGAAATTATTAATTTAAACTTAATTTTCTATACAATTTATGATTAACATATATATGCTATGTCAATAATATCATAGTAAGTGGTTATAGACCGTGACTCACTGCTCTGCTATGTCATACTTCGTACTTCATATTTCATAACACGCTGTATAGTGTCTATATACTATTTTTTTCTTCGTTTCAAGTTAGTGTCTTCAGTGTCCAATCACTACGCTCTCTTTCCATCGTTAATTTGGACGTTCATTCCATATTAAATGCCCAGATGACTCTTGCAACACAATGTGAGACGTATGCTTGGTTTTTTTTTTCGAAAAGACTGGCACATTGCGCCACAAAGGCTTTATTTTTTTTCGGTTTTGAGCTATATAACCAAATTATATTGACACATCTCTACGTTTTTCACTCTCCGTATTGTATATATTAAATTCGTTTAAAATAATTGACTTAGTTAAAAGAATTTTAACTTTTAAGACTTGACACCAGTACAGTGGAGGCTTCCATTTGTAATCGCGGTAGTTGCGTGTTCGTACCTACTTTGATTATAAGACAAAAACACTTGCCACGTCATATCTCAAATTAGAAAGAAGAGAGCGGAGTACTTAGACACTAGATTATTTACTAAAAAGAATAGAAAACTACGTGAAGCTAATTTAGTTTGTGTTGGAATCTAAATTTGAATATAGATAATTTATTTTTTTAAATTTAATTCTTAATTCTTCTATCTCTCTCTCTCTCTCTCTATGTCTCTCTTGTCTACATTATTAAATCAATAATAAATTATTAAAAAAATAAAAAAAAACATCTCCACATTAATCGCATTACACTATACTCGACCCAGAAACAAAAACTGTAACGTAACGAATGGTTAAAATGGCCATCGCCGTTTTAATTGAAATGATTATGTAGCGGTCTCTTTACCGAAGGAACGGCCAATATATATATATATATATATATATATATATATATATATATATATATATATATATATATATATATATATATATATATATATTGGTGCACTTTGTAGACGTAGTGGCGTGGTGGGGCGGCGTGTGACTTGACTTGGTGGTGGTGGGCTACGATCCCCAGTCGGAAATAAAGCATTTCCATTTAGTGTTCTAGTAGTCTCATAGTCTAGTTTTTTGCCTCAAAACGGAGAATGGAGCGTGTTAATACAAGGTCTTTTCTGCCCTGCGGGATACAGCGTGAAAGTAAAAAAAAGAAGAGTTTATTTTCACGTATTTCGTCTACATATCAGGACAAGAGAAAAGAGAACATAGCATTGTTATCTGCTTCCAAAATTTCCATGTATTGAGCGATAGAACTTAAGACGGTGCTCTCCATAGCCACCATGTGTCCCCAAGTCTGGATCCCATTACCATCACGTTCATTACCAGACGTCTCTCATGTCGTCTCATTCTTATCCTCTATTGTACTTGTGCCCAGCAGTCGCAGGTGACGACGATCAGAGAAATCTAAAGTTTCAAACTTGCGGAATAACTCTGAAAACTTCCAAACAAACTGGTAACAAGCAATTGTCTCGTGAAATTGTGTTATTTGGTACATATATATATATATATATATATATATATATATATATATATATATATATATATATATATATATATATATATATATATGTACAATAAATTGGCCGCCGTGTTTACACGTGATACGTGATACAGCGTGAAGCAAAATAAAAAACAAACCGCTGAAACATGTCCGTATTAGAATTTTATGGTTTAAATTGTATAGCTTCCGAATAAACAAAACACGGTGTTAAGTTACGTCACATGACCCGCAATATATCGTAAAACCAAAAAAATACTAAAGAGAGTGAGCCATCTCTACGTTCTCTCACATTGAGGAGAAAGAGAAAGCGCTCATGGAATTTTCTTTACAAGTAAAATAATCGATTTAAAATATCTTAAGCGTCTGTTAAACTTGTTTTTGATAAAGTATTTATAGCTTCCCTCACGCGAAATATGCTATACGATATACGATGGTTAATAGAACTGGATGATGAACGCGAAGGTCGCGGGTTCGATTCTCATTAGTGGGATTGAAATACTTTCATTTGTTCGCTCTGGTAACAAGAGAAACGCCCACGCCATTTATTTTGGCTATTTAACAGGCAATGTATCGAAAATTGGGCGAGAAACGGAGAGCAGTGTCTTAACACTAGGTTGCCTCTGTCTAACCAGCTCTATGCGGAATACAGGGTGTAGCTAAAACAACATACGAGTAATTTTAGTGTCATTTTTCTACTTTTATTGGTTCTCTTCACTTCCCACAGATAATTGAAATAAGATATGTTATTAAAAAAGATGAAAATAAAATCTGTACTTAGTCACAATCGAGACAATAAAAGTTTAAAACTGATCGCTCCGAGCCAACCTTGGCATTTAAAGCATGTGTATTTTTATACTAACATTTAATATCCTTGTAGCGTAAGAACTTTAACGGGAGGGAAGAGGGTGTAGGTTCGATTTTCCTTTCCTATGTATATAAGTGAGGTATATAATCATTTCTGGAGTGGTAATCATGGTGATGATGGTAATCGTGGTATTCATGGTAATCGTTATTCCCAGAATAAAAAACTAGCTTAAATGTTGCCCCCCGTGCCTCCTCTATCTTCTAGTAAAAGTTTATAAAAATCATTCTTGCTCTGCCATAGACACGAGTAGTGTGAAGAAAAAAAAAAGAAACCGTCTTTGAACCTAGGACTATTATAACTTTGAACCTGGGACTATTATATATTATAATACAAGACGGATCTCAACCACTTAACACACCATCGCTACACGTGTAGCCTTATAACTTACAGTACAGGTAGAAACAAGATAAATCTGTCAAAGTAACTGTCAAAAACCACCCCATGTTTATGTTTGGACAGAAAAAAAAACAAATTCTTAAAAAAAAAGTACTGCAGGTACTGTCAGACGTTTGCCAGACGTCGTGAACTGTATATGACACTGACAGGTAAAGAACAGACGTACTGTGACAAAAAAAGCTTGGATTTTGGTAATCTAGGTGATTTTGTTCAAGTGACGATAGATTTACAAAAAATAAAAATAACAAATTCCTAAAGAAATAGAAAAAAAATGGTTTAATTTTGAACACAGCGGGATTTGAACCTGCGCCTCATGGAGAGCACCAAGCACTCTACCATTAGCTATGTAAAAAATCTTATAGCATATAAGCTTTTTTTATTACAATTTGAAAGAGGTGCGGGTTCCAAGCCAGCTCCGTTGAAATATTTTGAAAAAAAAATTTTAGACTTTCAAGTGACAAGAGTGTCTTTTACATCACTTTAAAGGATTTTTAAAAATTCTCTATATAAGAAAAAAAAGACGAAAACAAAATTATATATATTATTATATCTGCATTTTGCGAAAAAGGCGGAGAGATGTTAGTGACTTACCATTTTTCTCTCCACAATTAAAATTTCCGCCTTCCGATACATTGCGTGTTGAGTGACGGAACCTAACGCCGCGGTAAAAACAATCTATTAAAAAAAAATTAATATATACAAAAAAACATACTTTCTATCTGTACATTTAAAAAAAAACAATGAGTTAATCTTGATTACATAACTAAGTAGCGATTATTAACAATAGCGCGGAAGATTTTTTTTTGTAAGGCTAGTGCCTGAAAGCGTTTGTTATAAGACTAGCTTACTGTTCGTGGATATATATATATATATATATATATATATATATATATATATATATATATATATATATATATATATATATATATATATATATATATATATAAAACTAATTAAAAAAAGCTTTGTTCTAGCCTTACCTTTCAGCTAACAGTATTAAACATAGAACTTAAATACAAAAACAAAACTCTCTGTCTATAGAACAATAAAGCTTAATTATATTTAAAGTTTAATTTGAAAATCGCAATGTAATTAGCTCTCACGTAACGCAATTAATTAATTGACATTAACTAGTTTGGCTAAATGCCAGATGCGAATGTTCTAGGACTATGGTACATACATTAGAGGTTATATATATGAGGACCCCCCAGGGAGGAGGGCATGTATGAAGAGGTTAATGACAATGGACGAGGCGGAAGAGGTATGTTCTCTATCCTCTCTGGGAACCCCGTTAGGGATAAAGAGTTTAGCTTTAAGAGTTATGGGTTCGATTCCCATTTGGGGGAGTAGTACTGTAATTCAAATTGTACAGTAGCTTTAAGCTCTTGGAGATATAAGCACATAAACAAACAGACATATAAGATATCGCTATTGATTGCGTCGTCAACAGTTGTGCTAGTCGCGGGTTCGAGTCCGACGTTCAATTCTTTTTTATATATTGTAATTTTTTTTTTCTCTCCTACATATATAAAATAATAAGCGTAGCTTGGCTATAGCTATAAAGATTTAATGAGAGAGTATTCTAAATGATCACTTTCGAATCATTTTTACGTATATATGTGAGAAATTAGTTCTTTGTTCTAACGTTAATTCTTCTATAGATACACACACACACACACACATACACACATACATACATACATACATACATACATACACGCCTAGTGAATGGAAACCACTAAATTACAGGCTTAGATTATAGCTTATACGTTATAATTAAATACAATAAGAGAAAGAAAGTATTTAAAAAAAGTAAATCTTTAGCAGTCTATTATTCTTGGAGGTACATACATACATAAAAATATATAGTAGTAGTCGAACATAAAAATTCCTCCTTTTTTGAAGTCAGTTAAAAAGGAAACTTAGGGCTAAAGACTGGTAAAGTCTTCACCCTGAGTTAGACATAGAGCTCTTTAATAGCATACCACAGCTCTTGACCTTACTCCAACTACTACTACTGGATGTCATCATATCCTCCGCTTGCCAAGACGTGGTCTTCAACAGTCTGCTGCTGGAAGTGCTGCCAGTATACTCTCGCAAATATGGTGACTTGCTTAGCTGTTCCGATTGTCATCACATTATTGTATGTACTGAATACAAAAAAAAAAACAAAATTAAAGCACTAAAATGTGTCGTCAACGGAGTGTCTTGCGGGATACAGCGTGAAGATGTAGAACATAGTGTCCTAGAAATATAAACTAAATACTAGATTATGTTATATTTTAAATAAGCCAAAGGGTTAAGACGAATGGAGTGTAGTTTAAAAGTAATTAGTGGACCTCCTACCATTTTTCTAAGGGCTGCCTTGTGAAGAAGAAATAGGTTTTATATGTGTGTCTGTTTTGTTAGTTTTATATGTTTTTTTTTTATCTGTGGAAATGTAGTTGTTCTGTGCTATTTTAGTTTGTTAATTATAACAAAGCTTAAAATAGTATATTTAAAACTTGAAACAAAATATTGATCATTTCATTTATATATTGAAAGTTTTTTCTAGAAACAATTTTTTTTTCTTTCAAATAATGTATATATAGAATAAAAAGAGAAATTATAAACCGTGAAGGTTGGAAGTAATCAAAAAGTCAAAAAATTAAGATGGAAAACGGAGTGTTTTGACACTAGACACTACCTCCGCACTTACTCTGCTATATGTATGAAAATTACGCGAAAGATCTTATATAAAATTTAACTATTTAAACAATTTCATTAATTGTACCGCTTGTTTTTCTTAACTCTCTCTCGCTCTCTCTCTCTCTCGTTCTCTATCACTCTATTTTCCTGGTTTTCCAGTAGTGGTATGTCAGCCATGTGGAGCCAATGGAAAATTTCCAAAAATTCTTTTTTTTATATTCACAAAATATGCCTTAAAAATTTGCCTTTTAATTAATAAAATCTATATAAATTAGTTTAAAATAAATATAAATTTCCTTGTATCCGGCATCCCTGTCGCGCGCATCGGAGCGGCCATGATTAATGACTTTGGAAGACAGTATCGTTTTAAGCTCAGTAATATGGCGATGGTGTTTGAGCACAAAAATACCATTTTGTATTATATATATATATATATATATATATATATATATATATATATATATATATATATATATATATATATATATATATATATATATATATATATATATATATATATATATATATATATATATATATATATATATATATAAATATATCATCATAATAGTGAAGTATACACTTTTGTTGTAATTAAAACTAAATTACACAAAGAATATTTTATTAAAAAAAAACACATTTATACAATTATAATGTATTTGTCAGTAGAAAAGTAAACAGAACTTAATGACAGTGTACAGGCAAAAGGGGTGTAAGTTACATTACATTTTAGTTAAATAAAAAAAAAATAGATAAATAAATTCACACTGTATCCCGCATAAAGACAAATCTAGACAGAAATTAAAAAAAAAACAGAGATATGAGTGTTAATTCACTACGTTTTCTTTCGGTTTGTGTGTACAGTAGCTGGAACTAAATAAAGGATAAAAATAATATATTTTTGAATTGAGAATATTGTGATGGAGAGGAAGACGTTGAGACGGTACCCGATTTTCAGTCTTCTGATCTAAACTGATGAGATGTGTTCCACCACGCAATATCACCTGCACCAGCTGGTAGGAGCTGGACGAAATGTGGAATATACTATAAGTACATATATTTACAAACAGTATATATATATATATATATATATATATATATATATATATATATATATATATATATATATATATATATATATATAAATATATATATATATATATATATATATATATATATATATATATATATATATATATATATATATATATATATATATATATATATATATATATATATATATGTCACTAGCATATTACTTTAAAGGATTGTTTATAGGAAACGTATATAGAAAAAGAGAAAATAATACTTAGGCCAGTTTGCTACGGAGCCGTCACAGAGTACAGTGGGCGCTATTTAGTCGTTACAAATAAACGTATTAACATTATGTCAAAAACATAATTTCTATAGAGAATTGTTAAAAACGTTTTATGACATAAAGCGCTTGAAGTGCTGTTCAGTTGTATTATGTTTGTTTTACTTTAATAACTGTAGCGCTGTTGAATGAAACAAGTTTACAAAGAGAAATGTGGGGTTAGAACCAATTTTAATATATTCTAGATAATTTTTGGCCGACTTTGTTTAAAGGAGGTATTACTTTATAGTAAAATACTTAAAGAAAAGAAAACATATAAAAAAATTGTAAAAATCTCCTTACAGAGATGTTAACAATGTAATAAGTTGTAAAAAGCATATAATAATGCCGACGCGGCGTGAGGAAGAACGCATGGCTCAGTGGTCAGAGCGCTTGGACGGTTTCCGTGAGGCGCAGCTTCAAATCCCGCTGCGTTCAATTTTTTTATATGTATTAAGTATTTTTCTATCCTAAGCTCTAAGCTTTATAGTATTTACATTTCGGGAAGCGGAGAGCATTATGTCTTGACACTAGGTACTCTATACCTATACGTATATGCTTGTATTGAAAGTACCACGATTTGAACCTGTGTACTCGTATATTGCTAATCGTCTTTACTTTAGTTTAGTGTAGTTTAATTTGGCTCAACCC
This sequence comes from Dione juno, assembly GCA_037127375.1. Taxonomy (NCBI): domain Eukaryota; kingdom Metazoa; phylum Arthropoda; class Insecta; order Lepidoptera; family Nymphalidae; genus Dione; species Dione juno. The sequence goes on from JAXRJS010000102.1 coordinate 197,742, forward strand.
TTAAAGAAGCTTTAATTTAATTATTAAGGTATTCGGTGTGTTTATACATTACATATACTAATCAAGACACGTCGACGCCCGCTTGACTTGAACAGCAAAAAAAATATTCTTTAAATTACCTTACAATTGATGACATAGTGACACATCACTCCATTTTAGTCCCTCTAAGTGATAAGAGGTATTTCTCACCAACACTGAGGCCACCGAGGCCAGAGGTCGGCATTACAAAGCGGAGACCACACAAAGGTATTCCTGCTAATCAAATTAAGGGACCCCTCAAAGGGACTCACATACCGAACGCGTAGATTGTATGAAACAATGTACATATTGTTTAACAAACATGAGAATGGATTCCTGTACAATTAGTTTAAACTGTCTATTGCGTTAAAAAGGAATAACCTAGTGTTAGGACACTCCGCTCTCCGTTTTGCAGCCAGTGCGTGGGGAAAAAATTGTCTCAACACCAGGTTCCCTCTGCCTACCCCGCTATATGCGGGATACAGCGTGAAGCTATACAAAATGAATGAATGGCAAATTTTAACACTGTACTGTCTCTCTGTCTTTACAGCCAGAGCCACATGATGGGGATGGAATCTCGCAAACACTCTGTATACAGACCCATCCCCATAGCACCACTATGGTGTTCTATATCTATATACGATGGACAGGTTATCAGCAGTTTAAATCTATGGTTTATCGTCCCATGAAATCGAATTTTTAAAACATGCGCTTTAAAATGGTTTTGCGCATTTTGGAAATCCATTAAATAGCCAATTAATAACTTTATCAATTATTATTATGAAAATTTGCAAATATAAATGCGCAAATACATTTTAATATTTAAAGGCAAATTACACATGAAGCTTTCAGGAGCAAAGTGGTCGCGTTAATTTTGTTTTTTTTTTTAAATAGAATTTGACTATAGAGTAAGCATTTTAATACCGAGAAGATAGATATAGAGATAATACAGAGAAGGTCTAGTGACAAGTTATTTCACTCTCCGCGATTCTTTTGAGAAGTTTCTCAAATCATTTGAAAAAACGGAGAGATTCACTGAATAATCTATTACTATTCAATACATTATAGTTGACTTGTGGTTGTAATCCCACTTGTGGTATATTCCAACATATAGTATACAAAAAAGTACCACTAGACTTGAAACTATTAGAAACAAAAAAAATCGAAATAAATAAAATATTAAAGAAAAACTCAGTTATGCCACTTTTGCCATGACCGCGACATATGACCGAAAGTCATTATATTCGATCATATATATAGGTTGTTTGTTTTAATTAATATTGCCTTTATACGCTTTTATGTGGGTAATGGGTTCGATTTAAATGTAAGTGACAGTTTAACGGTGAAGCTTCATTTGTGTGTTAATGTGTTTATTGAAAATAAATAAATTAAAAATGTTTATTAGGAGCATACAGAAACACACACACACACACACAAGAGAAAACGCTATAGTAATTGTGCTCCAAACGTAAAGTATACACGGTTAAACATTAAAAAAAAAAGAAAAAAGAAAAAAAAGACAAAAATAAAACATCAATCTGTCCATATTCTAGACATTGTGACATACAATGTCTAAAAAATGAACATCAAGCGGAGAGGAGTGCCATGAATAGATTCTATGCTTAGGCAAGAGAAAAATGTGAGGCTAAATCAAATATAAGAATATTTATGTTTGTTTTTATTTCAAAATCGTGTCTATCTCTGACGTATTCAATTGTTTCCGTATTCAATATCTAAGCAACAAGAGTAGAAGAAAGTGACTCCTCATTATGGTAAGTTAAACTGCAGTGAGTCCGCCCCAAATGGAATAGAACCCATAACCCTCGTCTTTACAACGGCCTATGCCACACTACCTCACTATTAAAAAATACCTATCTATAACTTAGGTACCAGGCACCTGGTACCAAGCACCCGGCACCAGGCACCAGGCACCCGGTACCTACCTGCCCTGGCAAATACAATATATGATGATAGTAAAACAAACTTCCATTTATATGTATGAAAATCGAATCCCTGAACTCCGTGTAAACATTACTTAACCACTATGCAGGTGGGTGGTGATGGGAGTGCCTTCATAAGCGCACTATTCTATTACAGCATCAACAACATCTCTTAATTTACTTTTGGGATAAAACTTGGATCTACCTGTCGACGTTTTACGACGTGGGGCGGGAACACTGAAATGAGACTCCTGGATTTTTTTTATTGTCCTTTTATCCTGTTTGATGGTATTTGGGGAAGATGTTTTCATTTGGGTGGTGTATGGGGAGCGGTATGTACTGTCCTGTCTGTCCTGCTGTTTGCGGGATACAGCGTGAACAAATTAGATCCGTATCTCCTTCTTCCAGGGTTGAACTGTGTCGTATACGGCTATAGTGAGCTCGTCTTCCGTTTACCTGCGGCTTTCAGAGCAAACTCAAATGGCAATAACTAAGATTGTCGTACAGTGGGCTACATTGAAACTATTAACGCGATATAATATAGCCTATAGTCTATAGCCTTCCTCGATAAAAAGACTAATCATCGGTTTTATAATGTATTATATTATTATAGAAGCAGAGATTCATTATTATTATAGCTTGGTATGCAAGTGGTCAAAATTAGCGCCGCCTTTTGTCAAATTAAACCGAAAGGTAAATATTAAATAGATGAGGTAGACATGGAATACCAAATTGCACGTAGAGCGGCGGAACTTAACGCCACACTTTGTCTCCGAGCGAGAAAAAAAAAACCAGGATGGAAGTCACAACAGGTTGTATAATATATTGAGATCGTACTCAATATATAAACTCCTGTTAATGAAATTGGAACTCCCTACCTAAAATCTATGATAAAGATCATAACAACTGTGCAGCTTAGTCGTCGAGAGAATGTAATAGTTCTGAAAACTTGTTTGCGGCGGAGGAAAATAGTTGGATGGAACTCAGCGTAAACTTATGGATCAAACTTTAAGACAGAAGTTTCAAAAACTGGAGAAACATTTCTTATTGCAAAACATTTAAAATCTTAATATCGCAATGTTGGCACCGCCGCGCTGTGCCCACTAGATGTAGTTTCACGCTTTCTATCTAGTTTTTGGTCTCAGCACACCTCTTGCGCCTCGTCCGCTATCAACCTCTTTATGCATGCTGGGTGATACTCATACTATTTAGGTGATCTTCCTCTAGTATCTTCGACACTATACCCTCGAAGGCCGAGGCCTCCCCCTACCTCTTACTGACTTACTGACTCTTGTTTCATATATCTTTTTAACCATCCTTGCATTACTCATTCTCTTGACCTGCCCAAACCACCTGAGCACGTTCTTCTTCATTCCTACTGTGACATCCTCGCTGGTACCTACCATTCTGTGTATCTCTTCGTTGCGGATACCATCACATAAGCTTAGAGGGATTTCATCCCCACAGCATTCATCTTTCTGAAAAACCCACGTGTCACTGTATCGCCAAACGTTACAGCTATGCTGACGTCTCGCCGTCTCATCAATGTAGACAAACCACCGTTAATCTTGATACCGGATAGCGATGTGCCTTTCTACGCGATTAATAGGTAATTTAAAGTCACTTAAACATTAATTCACGTCTGTGTGTCTTATGAGTTAATATAACTAAAGTTTTTGTACAACTGTCATTTGTCTTAGCCTTTGCTTTAGCCAAATAAAATAAAACTTCAAAGAAGGGTACTCCAAGAAAGCTTCATATGTATATAACAAATGATCCCACCAGATTCCCATATTAATAACAATTTGGTTCGACCACACGATGCTATAATACTGTAAATGTTTCAATAAGTTTTTATATATATATATATATATATATATATATATATATATATATATATATATATATATATATATATATATATATATATATATATATATATATATATATATATATATATATATATATATATATTTTTAGTTAAGAACAACATACGTTACAATTAGTTTTTTTGTTGTTTGCGGAATTTTTTAGTGGTTTTAATAGACTGTCTTTCCGTTTGAGATTCTTTAGTGAGGTCTATGTCCAGCAGTGGGCTTAAAACTCTAAAATGACGTTAATGTTGGTGATGATGACAATGTTTATCAATAAAACAGTAAAAATACTTAATAATACAACAAAGTACACAAGATGTTACAACCATAGTATACATTTAAAATATATATATATATATATATATATATATATATATATATATATATATATATATATATATATATATATATATATATATATAGTAATAAGCATAACATAAGAAGCGTGCAGCACAGTGTCTGACTGTAAACGCAACGGTTGTGGGTTCAATTCCCATGAGGAGGATGATTTTGCATTTTCCTCGCTCTATTACCAAGGCAAAGCCGAAGTTGAGTTCCGCCACTCAACACACAAGTTCTTGTAAATTGTGCGGAAATTGTAGGTTCCCACTGCCTACATAATATTTAAAAAATGCGTTATTTTTTATAGCCTGTGAAATGCAATTGTCAGGCTGTACACGCAACGGTTATAGCTTTCTATTCTTATTAGATGAAATGTTTGCTAATACTTTAACAATGTCAGCTGCAAAATGAATAAAAAAAACAATTAAAGAAAGGTCTGTTTTTTTTTTACAAAATATATTGCAATTACTAAGTTATTGTTAGGTCTTAAAATAATGATCCCGAAAGACATTTCCCCGGGATTCTCATACAAAATAGAAGAGAGCATACATATATATATATATGTTTAGAGGAAATGAACATTCTTGTCGTATACTATACAGTATATATATATATATATATATATATATATATATATATATATATATATATATATATATATATATATATATATATATATATATATATATATATATGTGTGTACATACATATACTGTATAGTATACGACAAGAATGTTCATTTCCTCTAAACATACATCCGTAAGTCCAAGCGACTGCAAACAGCCATTTCCGGTACGAAAGTCCGGTACTTCCGGTATAATCTAACCAACATATAGACTAATTAATTGGAATATAAGAAGATATACGAATATGTATATAACCTACGCATTACGCATTAACGTCTGGTCTGGTTCGATTTCCATGACGGAAGATATATATATAGATATATATATATATATATATATAATATATATATATATATATATATATATATATATATATATATATATATATATATATATATATATATATATATATATATATATATATATATATATATATACATATATTTATATATATATATATATATATATATATATATATATATATATATATATATATATATATATATATATATATATATATATATATATATATGCGTAATGATAGTGTTGGTTCGAATTCCTGTTGAAGTATATTATAAATTAAAAAAAATATGCAACTTTTCTGTATATGCATGTACATATATATATATATATATACATATATGTGTATATATGTACATGCATATACATTTATTTTATATAAGTATTGGGCGTTTTTCATTTAAGTACAGATAGAAAATAAATATCATGTGAGATGTATTTATTTCCGTTTCCTGTCGAAACATATAATGCGTTTTTAATGTATGTAAAATGTAGGTAACGCCGCGGTATGACAGTTAAGTTATTATAATAACAGTCAGTGGAAATGCGGTTAAGATGACACACATACTAATGTCACCAAGCAATCATTGTTTTTAAAAGTTCCGTAACTTAGGAGAAAGCAGTAAACCCCTTATGAGGTTCGCTTAAAGATGTCTGTCTGTCCGTCTATCTAGTTACATTTTACTTAAATATCCATCATCGAGTATCAAATATCCCTTGGTGGAGAACAGAGAAAATGACCACTTAATTTAAAGTCATAAAAATATGTGAGCGTCTAATCAAAAGTTAAACCTAGTTTACCGGTGCCGTACCGTTGATATATAGTTAAATATCGGTCAAGTGCGCGTAGTACTCGCGCAACGAGGATTCCGTACATATTTCATGATAATTCCGCTAACGAAATATGTTTTATGTATTTGTCGTTGTAGCAGCAACGGAAATACATAATTTGTGAAATCTTCAGCTTTCTATCTATAACGGTTTATGAGATACAGCCTGGTGACAGACAGACAGACAGACAGACACCGGAGTCTTAGTAATAGGGTCTTGTATTTAACTTTTAGGTACGGAATCTTAAAAAGACCATTAGAAACTTATATTTGTAGTTAATTTATTGTAAAGTCAGCTAAAAGATTTCCATCAGTTATTTTTGAATAATATAGGTAGGTAAAGAAGCTCAAGCCTAATTATTATAAATTATAAAATATGTATGTATGTATATGTATATTATAAATATAAAATAGAATGGTTTGTGGTCTATAGATCATATATCTGTAGTGTATATATATATTAAAAAGTATATAGTTCAAATTCATAAATTCCCTTATTTAGAGATTGAACCCATTATCATAGCATGCTATAAGTCACGTCACCACTACGTCATAGCGATAAAATAAATTCTTTACACAAAATATTTGCCCTGTACTTGAAGGTGCGACCTTCGGCTTAGCAACCAAAATTCAAAGATCAAATACCAATTGAAATCCCCATCCTTTCCCCATACATTCCCATGCCTATTAATTTATATTTAAAAACAAACAATAAAATAAAAAAAAAACCTCCTTTTACAGTCCAACGGAAGTCGGTTGAATCTAAAATTATCTTTAAAAATAAAGGAACTCCCGCGCAGATGACGTCACGAGACAGATGGCCTATAGACGGCGCCATTATATGTCCCTAGCGGCGCAAATTGTACCGAATTATAATAATCAAAATATGTTAATTTACAGCATTTGATTGTAAACGCGACGATTGTGGGTTCTATTCCGACTTGGGGAGAGTGAATAATTTTAATTTCCCGCCACTCAACACGCTCTAGGCGGGAAACGGGGAATCGAACTTGTGACCTTCGCGTACAGCAAACCACTTTGCATCTATACCAAATGTAAGACAAATTGAAGTGCACAAGTTCGCGTGGAATCTAAAAACGTATAATGGCGACTACACGGAACGGCTACCCTGCTGACTTGGTTTGACATTAGTCTTAACATTAGGTTCCCAAGGTCTATACTGATAGAAGATAAGGCGAAAAAATGTATTATGGCGCAGCAACACAGGGACCAGACCCTGGTGAACAGCCATACCGTAGCGTTGAGTTCCGCCACTTGGTTTCCTCTGCTCACCCCGCTATATACAGCGTGAGTATATATATATATATATATATATATTATATATATATATATATATATATATATATATATATATATATATATATATATATATATATATATATATATAAACCGCAGTATAACAAGTACTCTGCGGCATCCTTGAGTCCAAAATAATTGTACATTTACTTTCTTCTTACGATAAATTATTCCAAGTAACGTATTAACAAAATGGTTGTTTAAGAAATAGGTTCAGTTGAAATAACAATATATATATATATATATATATATATATATATATATATATATATATATATATATATATATATATATATATATATATATATATATATATATATATATATATATCCAAACGCTGTTCCTCTGTCACAAGCTACAAGGTCATATCTAGTACAATTTATTACACTCATTAACAATTTCTCTCTAGTAGAAGTACAAGCAAACAAGAAACGTCTCTTAGAAATGGAGAACATAGTGTTTTAACACTTCACTTACACTTCTCTCTCCAATCTCTAGTCTCTATTTTATATGCGCATTTGTAATAATTTCACTTTAGCCTCTACTTTATAGTGTATACTAGTAGGTATTTATCTATAGCCGATAGTTCCTTGACCCTAACGGTGCGTTCGTTTGAGCATTCGACATCATTCATTTGTATAAATGTTATTACAATTATATATTAAATACAATATAAATTCACTTTGTTTAACTCTCCTTTGTGATTCGGCGGAACTCTACGCCGCGCTTGCTCTTACTAGAGAGAGAGAGAGAGAGAGAGAGAGAGAGAAGAACTCTTTCTTGCCATATTATATGCCATATTATATACAGATAATAAAAAAGTAAAGAAAAGTGTACACTAAATGTTTTTTCATAAAAAAATTGAGTGAAAGGAAAAAAAAAATAAATAAAAATATATAGTATATGGCCAGAATTTTAATGCTTTTTTTATTATATATCTGAAACTGGAACATATATATGTCAATCTTATTATTATTAATAAACTTTGTGGGATTTTTAGCTAATAATTTCATATAAAGTTAATGATAACTGAAGATTTTTTAATTTTGTTTCAGGTAAATATCTACAGCATTTCTTTAAAAAAAAATTCAAACACTATATAAAGAAAGAAACTGGTGGCATATTTCTCTGCTCTCTGGTTTTTTAACCGATTTCAAAAAAGAGATGGTTCTCAATTCGGTTGGTATATTTGTTTTTATTTATGTACCGGTTGTGCCGAATTTTCTGTTCCGAGTACGAGATTTTTTTATATATATATATATATATATATATATATATATATATATATATATATATATATATATATATATATATATATATATATATATATATATATATATATATCTTCAACACGTATTCTAACTAAATGTTTGGCTCAATTACAATACCTATATCATAGGCTTTGTTTTGCATATACATACATACTATGTAACATTAATTAAGATGTAAAATTAATGAATGACGTCATGGCGCAGCGGTTCAACGTCTACCTGTTGCGGGTTCGATTCCCGGTGAGGGGGGAATGCATTATTTTCTCAATCTAATATCAAACAAAGCGGGGCGTACCTTTTAAGTATAATATTATATAATTTATAATTTATACATTAGTTTCAATTGTATAATTATTCAAATTGAATTTCAAAGTAATTTATGTTAGAGCACGATTTGTATGCTTTAGATTAGAATAGAAATTATATTTGCATATGAAAATAGTAAAAACTTGAAAAAAATATTATATAAAATGCTACTACAGAAGCTAAAATTTTATTTATAATATTTAAAACTGACAGCTGCTTTATACTTAAAGAAAACATATAAAAATTGAACCCGTGCCTCATAGTTACCGTCCAAGCGCTCTGACCACTAAGCCATGCGTTCTTGTCATGCTTTTTACAACTAATTACGAGGCGGTCAGGCGCAGGTTCAAATCCCGCTGCATTAAAATCTTTATATGTTTAATATTTTTATAGTTATTATTTGTCCTAAGTGTGGATTGACACTTTCAAAATAATAAAAGCAGTATCCATATGTATCCAAGCTGTCACTAAAATTTATATATATATATATATATATATATATATATATATATATATATATATATATATATATATATATATATATATATATATATATATATATATATATATATATACCATTTCACATATAGCAAGATAAGCAGAGAGAGCCTATTGTTGAGACACTCCGTTCTCCGCTGTAACATTTCTCAAATTAAAAAAAAAAACAAAAAAGTTGTCAACGCGTTCAAATCCTACTTAATTAAAAAAAAAAACAACAAAGTAAATTACATAATAATAAGTTATGCCACTTTGCTCCAAGACTGGCAATTCATTAAAATAAAGTAACCTAGTATAAGTGACCTTCCTTAACTTTTGTTTTCTTGTCGCGCTCTGTTGCCTCCAGTACAGTTAACTTGCACAATAGAAAATGCTAATTAGAATTTCGACATGTTACAATAAATAAGTAAATAAATTAAGAGGCCGCCGTTGCATAGATATAGGCGGAAAGCGGAGAACGGAGAGTCTATGTGTGTTGCCTCTGTATTCCGCACCAGCATATAGCAGGGAAGGTAATGGGAACCTACGTAAGACCCCTTCCCCACGCTCCCACGTCGCCAATTAAACATAACTTCACTTACAAGAGATTAATCTTTGAAATTCAATTTTATGAAGTTAATGATTTGAATTTGATGCGTTGTTGAATGAATTTAGATTTTAAAACGTATGTATATATATATATATATATATATATATATATATATATATATATATATTATTGTACGTCCATACATGTACCTTACTTACCAATGTTCAAGCGCCGTGAAACTAGCTAGCTTCAAGTAGGTCGCGTTACATCACTATCTACGAGTAACAGCTGTGACTAGTTTAATAGAAGCATATTTATATAGACTTTAGTGATTCAGCACTCCGGTCTCCACTTGTCAATTAGATACAAATATTTATTATTTGGGATTCGCCTTCTTTATACCATGATGGAGGCCAACGTGGCACAGTGGGTCAGTGGTCTGGGTTTAATTCCCACGAGGGGGAATTATATCATTTGTTACTACTATTTAATTTCCTTTTACCGCTTTGACAAGACAAAACACGATATAAGGTTCTGTCACTCAACACCTCAAGTCTCATTAGAGAGGAGAGTTGAAAAGTTAGTGTCTAGACACTCGAATGCGGGATAATATGCGGGATACAGCGTGAAAATGGAAAAAAAATGGTCAGCTTTACTTGAAGCACTTAGTGTTTTCATGTCATGTTGTGTAATATACAACCTTTGGGTATTCCCAAGACGCGCTTCAAGAAGAGCTACGTATATATATATATATATATATATATATATATATATATATATATATATATATATATATATATATATATATATATATATATATATATATATATATATATATATATATATATATATATATATATATATATATATATATATATATATATATATGAGACAAATTGATCGAAAAAAACTTGGTCGAATCATAAATAGGACAAAGAGATATTTCATAGAAACCATCTTCAAAACATCATAATCCGCAAAAATTCTTCTCCAACTGAATTTATTTCGGTACTTTTACTTTGGAAACTTTTAAAATTCCTTTTGATATCAAACGCTTAGAAGTTTTGGAAACCTAAAGTTTATGTCGAAAAAGAAAAGAAAGAAAATGATACGGACTTCCATTAATTAATGTGAAAACTTTACAATTTACATTACGGCTATACTGGTAAATAATAATCTGTAGAAGGAAAGCTTGGTCGTAGATTTAAATCCACTATGTACTTAAATACTTGAGTATTTTATTTAGTATGAGAAAATCATAAAAATGTGCAATTACATACCGTGTTAGATTTACTTCATAAAATCAAAACGTTAATTTTATTATCTGTATATATATATATTGTTTTTTTTAATCTGTATCATATGATGTCATACGGTGATGCAAAGGAAGTGTCAACTCTATGATATCTGTGGTCATAGATTATTAACAATGTCAAATGAAACAAATGTTTACACGACCAAGTGACGTCACAGCAGAACATGCAACATGGCGTCCAGTGTTTTTGTCAAAATCGCGCGAACTGTTAGTTAAATAAATGCATATGGAGCTTATCGATGGAATACTAATATATCTATCAAGGTATTTAAATATACTGTCAATATGATAACATCGATACTGATAACATAAAAAAACAATAATATTCAAGTGTTATTCAATAATATTTAAAATAAAAACATGAATTATCATGTAAAAAAAAGCAGTGCCATTTGAATTTACCTGTGGAGTTTGGAGCCCCATGCCCTTACATTTAGGGCCCCTGTGAAATCAGGGTCTGATGTAGCCTGACTGAATTTTCAACCACCAAGCAGTACGTCGACATTATGCCTTGACGAAATTTCGATACGCTTGTGTAATTTTTTTTCCAATTTACAAAATTTAATCTTCTATACAATGGTTTTAAAGTAATAGTCTATATATTGATTATACAATCTAAAACCATTTGAGGCGGTCGTGGCGCAGCGGTATAGAATTTGACTATAAAAGCGACGTCGTGGGTTCGATTCCCACTCGGACGAATGAATTATTTTCTTTTCATAGGCTTAGTCAGAGACAAAAAAGAGAACACAAGGTTGCTGCCTGCTCCTTGGACTAGCGCTCTCAACGACAGCGCGGCGTTGAGCTCCGTACTCCGTCTCAACATGCAACGTCTCGGACTATGTCATAGAATTAACACTATATATGTATATAATACCTATTATATATATATATATATATATATATATATATATATATATATATATATATATATATATATATATATATATATATATATATATATATATATATATATATATATATAAGCTAAGTTAAGTTAGTTAAGCTAAGTTTAATATCAATTACTAGTGCTTTATATATTTACATAATGTATGTAAATATATAACGCACTAGTAATTGATATTAAACTTAGCTTACCTTCTTACTGACCGCAGGTCGTTGACCCCTAGCTTCATTGTAACCGGTTATAGTATAAGAGACTGTAGCTTGTTTTACTATTGTTGTAGTTTTATAATATTTTTTATAATATTAAATGGGAGAGAGAACGTAGTGATATTATATTTATGACTAAACAGATGTAAAGTGATGAGTGACGAAACCCAAAGTATGAGATTTGTCTAGTGGTCATAAAATTAGGCCATCGTGGCAAAGCGGTGCATTATTGGACTGTAAAAGTGACGGATATATATGCCATTTAAAAAAAAATAATTAGTTAATTTTTAATTGTTATCTCTCTTCTGGGTAGCATTAGGCGGAAGCTGGGGAACACTAGTGTTAGACCAGGTTCCTTCTGTGTACCCTTATGGGTCTAGTCTACATATGGGATGAAATGTGAAGATGTTAAAAAAACAGGGAAATTACATTGTAGGCATAACAATATTAAAACACTTGTGTGTACTATATATATATATATATATATATATATATATATATATATATATATATATATATATATATATATATATATATATATATATATATATATATATATATATATATATATATATTACATACGTATATACTTCTTATTTACACAAAAGTCTGCAAAGCCATAGCTCTCTCTCTCTCTCTAAATATCAATAATGTATCTTAACTAGGTGTATAATAAAGAGTATTTACCTGAATAATGTTTGTGAAATATTTTTATATCACATAAAATATAAAGATTTACTGGTTTAATTTGACTAAATGGGACTTTAAGCTCCTCCGCTCAGAATATTTTGTCTTTATATATGCAAAAAGTAAATAGCATCGAGACTTGTTATTAGATTACAAAAAAAACTAAAAACAAACACTTTTAAGCTTTCCCAAAACCAACTTAATGAAAACGGGTACTTTATTATTACTGTAAATAAGCTTGAATATACAAAACCTATGTTAAATATGAAATTTAACATGACATTTACTGCGCTTCAACGACTTCCAATTATATTTAGTAAAAAGTAATAAAAAAAATTGTGAGATTAATTATAACCGTACATAATTGAGGACAAATATTTTCTTATAAAACCACAGTGTGTTATTTATACCGAAGAGAAAGTATTATAAGAATTATAGCCATCAAAACGCTTTTCCACCAATAAAAATGTCTTCACGTATTTTGTGCGTGCAAAGTCGAAGTGACCTAGTGATCAGTTTGTACACTTTCCGTTTATTTTAGTTGTTGGTTTGAAATCGATGACTAACTTTGTGTTGTTTTTGTATGAAACAATATCATCTGTGAGGAAGCACTAACGAGAGTTCTATATTGCAAATAAATATCGATGAAGTGCAAATCCTTCCCTACAAATGACATGATTGTGCTATATATATATATATATATATATATATATATATATATATATATATATATATATATATATATATATATATATATATATATATATATATATCTTCTTCTTCTTCTTCCTGGCATTAGTCCCGGCTTTTTGCCAGGGTCTGCCTTCCGACTAAGACCAATCGGTCCATATGAGTGGCGAAGTGGTTTTTTGTGGAGCGATTGCCATCTGACCTCCAAACCCATTACTGGGAGAAACAGGAAAGGAAAGGGAATAAGAGGCAGAAAGACTTGGAATATAGGGGAGGGACACCACTTACATGGATTGGATCGGGTTATGAAAGTGGTGGCTCGAGGTCCCGGGGTCGCGTACCCGTATGCCGGAAACCAAATATCGGACAGATAATTGGCTAGACACCCTCTGAGATGTATATATATATATATATATATATATATATATATATATATATATATATATATATATATATATTCTCATAATCGTATCGTATATTTTTTTTTTTTTTCGTATATTTTCATAATTTTAGATCAAAGTGAAGTATATATATAGTATATTTATAGGTTTGAGGCAATAACTAATCATAGACGCTCGTATCTTTTGATGGCGTTGATTTAGAAATTTAAACTATTCTCCGTTAAGGCTTCCGCTAACGAAGATAACCATAGTAATTATGTCAGTCACGGTATTTCAAAAAAAAATTTCAGCTACATTTGAGCTCACAAACAACCATTAGCATGTATACCAGTGTCAAAATCATAATTTAATATTTATGAATTTCTATGTAAATAGATCGTATATATCTTAATAACTAATAAATGCTCGGACGATGATTCATTTAATATCACGAGGTCGAATCCTATTGAGTAATATTGCATTTTATAATGACTAATTGTGGCTGCAACGTTTTATCTCGAATAATGTGAATCATTTATTTTTAACTTCACCCTGTACCCCACTTATAGCATAGTTCAGTGGGAACCTACCACTTATTACTAAAAATGCAGGGTTCAGAGGGAACCTAGTCGCAGTGACACTACTTATTACTAGTAATAACATAATTGAGTGAGTCAAATATCATTGCATTTGTATAATACGTGAATATTATGTATATGGATCATGTGTCATCGAGACGCCGCCGTCGTGGCGCAGTTAGGACGTGACTAATTCTACTTTGTTAGGGGCTCAAAACTAAAGGGAGGGGTTACTTTACTAGTAATCTTTCTTTCTTTGCTCCTTCTGTGAGGTTATGTTACGCTCTTGAACTACTTACTGGCTGTAAATTCTTCTGCCAGTAAAATTCTTCTGTTTGTAAATATGAAATAAGTAAGAGTCACCTTTCAATGCGAGGGTGTCATCTAGAATAAGTTGTCAAGAGTCTAGTATATTATATTATATTTTCAATTATTGTACTGTATGGAAACATCTTAATTAATGTAATATAATTTCAATATATGTTAATTATATGTAATTATCAAGTTAATTATATACAGTTTAACTTTTTAAAATTTGTAATTATGAATCATTCAATGCATTCATAACTGAAAGTAGTTTAATTGATCACAGCTTCATATATATGAATATATACTTTACTTTCAAAAGGATTTAATTTGTTGATTTTTCATATATATATATATATATATATATATATATATATATATATATATATATATATATATATATATATATATATATATATATATATATATATATATATATATATATTATACTATTGAAACCAAAGTTAAGAGAACCGAGTAACTATAAAAAAAAAAAACCATCCCCCGGTCTATAAAATTTTTGCATATCACTGAGATCTGTTCCATGCTTCTGACATCTTTAGGCTTTGTTCGCTATAATTTTAGATTCTTTACTTTAAATAACAACGTCACGGCCCACTTGGAAGGCGGTTTATAAAAGAATATTGCTATATTACAATACTAGTGTCCGCTTGCGGCTTCACTTGCTTAAACTATATATTAATATATGGTAATTTCATAATTTCCCATTTTATATATATATATATATATATATATATATATATATATATATATATATATATATATATATGTTTTTAATGTCATAAAGTATGCCTGTATCATACATACAAAAGCAAGAGATTCTAATCCGGGAGGGGTGTATCCTGGAAGAACTTTCAGCAGACTGTTACAGGCTGATGTGTGTGTGTGTGTCTGTGTATCTATCACACATATATACTTGGCTTTTAAATCACTATGTATATTAGTGGAAACCGCATTAAAATCTATTGCGTGGTTTCAAATTCAAATTAATAGTACCGCACCGTATAGCTTCGCCAGAGCGCTTGACGACCTTAGAAGTGCAGGTTCGAATCCGAGCTACGTATAAACATATCTTATAATAACAAAATCTATTTGTTTCTTTCTTTTTCTCTTTAGTGTTTAAAAATAATATAGGTATATAACTACTTCCCAGAAGAATCTTTGAACCCACTACCAATCATCAGTTACAAGTCCAATATGGAATATATCACAAGTATCAAAATTTATCGTGCTTCAGAAGGAACCGGTTCCGAAAGTAGCTCAATTAAGCGTGTTTAAGTACACTCGAGCCAAGCCATTATAGAAAGCTAAGCTTACTTACTTGCGTCTAACTAAAGCTTCGCTCGCGACTTTCCTTGCTTTAACACTATTATTATATATATTAAATAAAATAGATGTTATATATTGTTTCATAGATGGTCTATATGTTTGTATGTACGCGTTTATCTCAGGAACTGCTCTGCTGGTTTAATTTGGAAAATTGATTTTGTGTTGGATAGTCCATTTATCGAGACAGGCTATAGGCTATATATAATAATAATAGCTTCACGCTGTATCCCGCACGTCGCAGCGTAGGCAGAAGGAACCGTAGGAACCTAGTGTTAAGACAATCCGTTCCGGAAAAGCGGAAAGTGTCCGCTTTCGAGGCAATGCGTGTTTAGTGGCGGAACTCAACGCCGCGCTTTTGATAGGCTATATTATATCGCTATTTCCTATCCTTAGTGTGGATTAACACTTATAAGTAAAAAAAAATAATATTATATTCTATAATATTCTTGTATCATGTTAAATATCTCGATGTAATTGCGATTAGTGGCACCTCGAGCTCTTATTTATAT
Source organism: Dione juno (assembly GCA_037127375.1). Classification (NCBI taxonomy): domain Eukaryota; kingdom Metazoa; phylum Arthropoda; class Insecta; order Lepidoptera; family Nymphalidae; genus Dione; species Dione juno. The sequence goes on from JAXRJS010000102.1 coordinate 214,521, forward strand.
TTAATTACGTTTACGAAGCCACATATGACACTGCATATTGGTGAAAACCATATTAAAATCCGTCGCGTAGTTTAAAAGCTTCAAGAGTAAGTTGGCAAGTGGGATTTTGTTCAGGAAAATTCTGACTGAAACGACAGACAGTACCACTAAGCGGAAATCGAACCCACGACCTAACACTGCCTTACTGCACCACGATAGCCTCTAAGCCTCAAGATCTAGCCTAGCATATGTCTAGCATTCCAATGTTTAAATGAAAGTTTCATTTGAAAGTGACTTGCGACATAACTTTCAAAAGTCTTTAAGTAAAGATTAACTAACGGTACATAGATTTAACAATGTACTTTATTAAAAGCTTTTACAACATCTCCGAAGCTTACTTATTTCTTTAACAGTGGTTGAATGGGCGTGACTTGGATATGTAGGTTATCACCGTCATTATCACCTAGAGCTGGATATAGTCCTTCACTGGTCTTCTTCTCCAGCTTCTTCACTACGCTTGTGAAGACTTTGATAGGTTGAAAGCTTTAATCACGTAAACTACTGGTTCTAGTTCAGAGATATTTTTGGAAGACAACTTTTAGTCACGGTGACTTTGCGGGGCGAAGCCCTAGCAAATGCTCTGAGTCAAAAGTCAAAGCGGGCGAAGTCACGGTCGGTATACTAGTTTTATTTAAAAAGAACCGTAATTTTCATATATTAGCCCAACCATTTTTATATTTAACGTTTCAGCCCCTAGAGCGTTCTAGAGGAAAACACTTATAAAAATTAACTTAAATAATGTACGAGGTCTTCAGCACAAGTGGTGTAACCTCAATAAAAGGAAATTATATTAGAGCGACGGAATTGGGTTTTGTAGGCTATCATAGCGCTTTGTCAGCTGAACGGGTTCCAGGTTCGTTTTTGGAAAAAAAAATATTCATAATATAGATTGTTTTATATCTTCACAATTTTTTGGCTCTAGTATATTGTGAGACGTAGAAAATATAGTGACGCATCTCTCTCTGTACACTATCTGTTTTATTGACTTACCAAATCAAAGAGTATTTTTTCCTATTAAACCTCTATAAATAAATAATTTTTATATTAAGCCTTTCTACCTTGGTCTTCGCCTGCGATGTCATATAAATAGAAAAAAAGCGAAAATGGCCAAATTTTATACATTTTCTATGGAAACTGTTCTTTCTAAACCATATATAGGCTGTTATTATATATCGTTATTGATTGTTAGATGGCCTACTTCCAAGAAAACCATAAACTATCGATATGAAGGAAATCAAATCACTTTCCAAGAAATATTTCGCCTTTAATTGTTTTTTTTTTTTTTTATCTTCACGCGTTATAAAATGTAAGTAAATAGAACAGAGTGTACAAACTCAGTACTCTCTTCATTTTGACTGGTCATAGCTAGACTACTACTAATATTGTAAATGTTAAAGTTTGTCTGTATGTTTGTTTGTTCCGGTTTCACGCAAAAACTTAGCTTCAATATTAAAATAACATATTGGCTAAAATTTATGATAAATTAATACAATTTACTTTATTAATAAATAAATAATAGTATAGTCCAAGCGGGCGAAACCGCGAGCTAGGAGAGGCTAAAAAAAAAGAAAAGGAAAGTTTTGACACTAGCTTCTCTATGCCCTGGCATATATAGCGGTGTATCGCGGAAAGGAGGTTTTATTATCCATACACTGCTATATGCGGTATCCATCTTATTTTATTTTTTTTAAATACAATAATACATGCAACCATTGATATTAAATAAACCCATTTCTATTGAACCACGAGGGCGCTTAATTTTTTCTATTCTATATAATATTTAATAATTGTAATGTATACAGGGTACTCTGGAAGCTCTCACGGGATAAAATTAACTTAACTTAACTCAATATACAGTAGCGTACCAAAAAGTACCAATCCCGCGGGATTGCTGTGAAAGTGACGTGAATTAAATGAAACTATCTTTGTGGCATATACTATTTGACGTGACATGACTTCTGTCTGTGAATGCGGTTGGGTTCGATTCCCACTCGGGGGAATTGATGTATAGTACAGTATTAAACGACAAAGCGGTGTTGAGTTCCGCAATTCAACATTGTTTCAAATTCGGGGCGGAAATTGGAGAAAGGAGGTTTTATTTACGTACCCTTCTATATGCGGGGTCCATTGAAATTAATGTCCAAAGGTAATGGGGGACCCTCGGTTGACCTTTGAATACACTGTGTCGAAGATACTGGAGGAAGGTCACGCAAAAAGCATGAGAGGTCAATGACATTGGGCGAGGCGAAAGAGGTATGCGGAGACCGCAGCGCTACCCCGCTAGTGAATGCACAATTTCCCAAACATTGAAGAGCGGAGTGTCTTAACACTAGGTTCTCTCCGCCTTCCCTTCTATATGCGGGATACGGGATACAGCGTGAAGGGAAGACAAAAGCTTATAGAAACGATATTTGCAAACATTAATATCCCATACAATATACAAAACAATGTTATCGTAATACAATATGGGACCGTAAGTAATTACAATTTCACGTCAAGTGACCTAATGTGATAAATTTTTATACGTTTTCTATTTTATACGTCCATATAATGGTATGTTTGTGCGTATTACTTCCGTAAACACATACAATACATACATGTATATATATATATATATATATATATATATATATATATATATATATATATATATATATATATATATATATATATATATATATATATATATATATATATATATATTATATACCGCATTTTGAACACTGGGACGATGCCACATCAATGGCGGCACAGTTTTATTACCCCTATTTACAAAGGAAGGGGCAGTGTTCAAGATTGCGGTAGTTATAGGGGCATTAAGATTATGAGTCACACCATGAAGCTCTTCGAGCGCGTGATTGCCCTCAGGCTCCGCCGAGAGTGTACTGTCTCTGAGTGTCAATATGGATTTCAGCCAGGATCAGGCACTACGGACGCCATTTTTGCCCTCAGAATTTTGATGGAGGCACACAGGGAAAAGAGGAGAGCTCTGCATGTGGCATTCTTAGACCTGCAGAAGGCCTTTGACTGTGTGCCACGTCAGTGTATCTGGTGGGCACTGCGATCCAAAGGGATCCCTGAATCCTATGTTGCTATTATCAGAGACATGTACAACGACTCTGTTTCTACAGTTAGGACAGCTGTTGGCGATACCAAACCCTTCCCAATTACAGTAGGGGTTCACCAAGGCTCAGCTCTTAGTCCACTTTTGTTTAATGTAGTGCTAGATACTGTCACGGCTCACATCCAGGACCAGCCTCCATGGCTGATGATGTATGCCGATGACATAGTACTCATTGACGATAACCGACTGATGCTGGAGCGTAAAGTGAATACCTGGAAGGGTGCGCTTGAGAACGGTGGTCTTAAACTGAATGTGTCAAAGACCGAGTACATGGCTTGCGGGAACCCAGACTCGAGCACCATCCACATCGGGCCTGAGCCAGCCGTTAAGTCGGAGAAGTTCAGGTACCTTGGATCCATTATGCACGAGTCCGGAGGCATCGACCACGATGTCCGCGCCCGGGTTAGCGCTGCTTGGGCCAAATGGCGGGAGGTCACTGGTGTGGTCTGCGATCGCAGAATACCGCCCAAACTCAAGGGGCTGATATACAAGAGCATGATCCGACCAGTTCTTCTATACGGCAGCGAATGTTGGCCAGCATTATCTCGGCACACTCAGGAGCTTCACGTAACGGAGATGAAGATGCTGAGGTGGATGTGTGGCGTTACTCGGACTGACCGCATACGCAACACATTCATTCGAGGTAGTCTTGGGGTCCGTGACGTAGCGGATAAGCTCCAAGAGCGTCGTCTGAGATGGTATGGCCACGTTTTGCGCCGGCCTAAGAACTACGTCGGAAGAAAATGCCTTGATATGTCTGTCCCTGGAGTAAGGCCCCCCGGACGCCCAAGGAAGCGATGGCTGGACGTCGTGACGCACGACATGAGAGCCAATGGACTAACCACTGAGGATGCTCAAGACCGTGCAAAGTGGAGTAGACTAAGTAGGAAAGCAGACCCTGGCAATAGGCCGGGATAATGCTAAGTGGAAGAAGAAGATATATATATATATATATATATATATATATATATATATATATATATATATATATATATATATATATATATATATGTATATGTATATGTATATATATATATATATATATATATATATATATATATATATATATATATATATATATATATATATATATATATATATATATATATATATATATATATATGAAAAGTAACTATTGCGACCTAAATTCAAAGAAAAGTTATGTGGGGAAGATTTTTTTGTTTTGTTGAAGTTATGATGGAGAATAAACCTTGATGGTTAATTTCGACATTCACTCAGGGATATCCAAGATGGAGAGAGAGAGAGAATCACAAAGCGGAGAACTTAGTGTCTTGTCTACACTAGTCTCTGCGATAACATTTATATATAGAATATATTTTACAAATTAGCTTACTTGTGCTGGTCTTGCCGGAGCGGCTTTATTTGCCAATCTTCAGCCAAACCAAATGTCGCTTATATATATATATATATATATATATATATATATATATATATATATATATATATATATATATATATATATATATATATATATATGTATATATATATATATATATATATATATATATATATATATATATATATATATATATATATATATATATATATATATATATATATATCTTTCCGTTACTTACTGACTGACACACCTATGTAGTAGAGAGAGGCTGAAATTCATCCGGAAACGAGATTTTTGTATATATTTTATACTCATAACAGTCTCTAGCTCGAATTTTGTTTGTAAATAATTCAACTATTGCATAAATCAGTTTCAACACAATTCTATACTACATATAGTATTCTATTCAATTCTATAATAGATTTACGTCCCGCAATCGATTTACATGATTTAATGTTAATTGCTATGGTTTTGTGGTATGATGTATTGCGCTAATGGCCGGTACTGGGTTCACCATGCTCGTCATTATGTAGGACAAAACTGAAATGACCTTTATTAATATTATAATAGAAATGAGAATGGAGAGTCTTAAATCTAGGATCGTTATACTTCTTCTTCCCGTACCCTGCTATATGCGGGATATAGCGTGCAGCTTAAAAAAAAAACAAAACAATACATCACCATCATCCTTATCAGCAAGTCTTCGTCCACAGCTGGACATAGTGACTGCTCTGGTGATTGGCGGAAGTCAACGCCGCGCTTTACTTTTGTTACCAGATCGAGGTAAATGAACATAAGATGACATTGGTGCAGTCAGTCCAGTACATCCATAATATATAAAATAAAATTAAAGAAATTTACTCCCTATATTTATTAGTAACATAGCTTGTAATTGTTTTTATTTCAAAGCATTGACTTGATTCCATATTCCATATTCACGATGGATTATCAAAAAGA
>JAXRJS010000102.1:225000-290000 GCA_037127375.1 Dione juno
ATTTTAAAAAGATTATTTTTTAAATTTTTTACCGTCCATGTTTCTAACAGAAATGCTATATCTCTAGCATCACAATAGAAAATGAAAACAAAAACCACTTTGCCAGCAGACTGTGTTCCACACTTCAGTATAATAAACTTCAAGTTATGCCTATTTGCTTTACGCCGTTGTTGCAGTTAGTCAGTTTTTATTAGAAAATCCTTTTTGCAGGTAACTTTTGTACACTACATAGTTGTAATGTGAACAGCGCTGGACTTGTTCGGTTCGCTTGGTTTAACGTATCTCATTATTTTTTGTGTCCGATAGTCCATTTATCGAGGAAGACTATAGGCTATAGACTATAGACTATAGCTTATATTATATTAGTAGCGAGATAACATTGAAAAATGTTGCACAAGCTAGCTAGAGCTTAAAAGCTTTCGAGAGCATCACACACAACTCATAACTCTTGTTAAATATAAAAAAAACCACTTATTGAAAATGCACTCTCCTCTTTTAAATCATTTTTCTCCGTTTTTAATATGTCTGGGGATAATAATTTTTGTTTTATTCGAACTAGGTGTAATATAGCACGGTAGGTAGAGGGAACGTAGTGTTGAGACACTCCGTTCCCCAACCACCGTTCAATTTTCAAAATATTGCGTTTTTCAATGGCGGATTTCAACCCCACGTACTATCTTACCAGAGCGATGAAATGAAGTAAGTCATTAATTCGAATTAAACGCCACTGAGTCACGATGGCTTTGGCAAAATTATATTTTAATTTGTAAACAAAATTAAAACTTTAAAACAGTAATGCTGTTATAGAAACATTCCGAAATACTTGGGTTTGTTTAATGATTTTGTTTCAAACGGTTTTCCTTAGAATTTCTTAGAAATTCTCAAACTGTATATTAATAAAATTATTTTCATTTTTCCCTTTTTGACACAACACAAAGTGCGGCGTCGAGTTCCGCCACCTGTCACTCAATACACAATAAGTCGAATTCTGTCAAAAAATGGAGAACGAAGTGTTTTATATTAAATAGTCTATCGAGGAAGGCTATAGGCTATAATTAGATCACGTTAACCCGTTCGATATAGCCCACTGTATCTGAATGTGTCATGCACACACACACACACACACACACACACACACACACACACACACACACATACATACATATATATATATATATATATATATATATATATATATATATATATATATATATACATACCTGCTCCATACAATATACGGTAGATTCAAAGCTTTAGGAAATTCCTTACCGAATACCAGGAGGAGTGTTGAAGGTAGCAACTTTAATTAAATAGCATCTTCGCACCAGAAATATTCCATTCTATTCTAGTTCCGATGTGAATATAACACCTGTACACCTGTACTGTTGTATGGGTGCAGGTTCGATGTTGGTTTGAGACAAATTTTACATAGAGAATACTATTTGTTAAATAATTGTGGATTTGTTTGGGGTAATAATTTTATTTTAGTTCTTTTTTGTTTTCCGCTCTGGTAGAGGAGACAGAGGAGAGGGACAGAGTGCGGCCTAGGCCTTTTTTGAGAGAGAAGCTAGTGTTCAGACACTCCGTTCTACGTTTTACCTTATTCGAAACAGCAAAATGAATGGCAGAAGTGTGAATAAATCTTTAATCCATTTCCATATACAATAGTCGAATAAACTGCTAAAGCTAGTATACTAGCTGCGCCCGCAACTTTGTCTGCATGTTAAAGTAAATTTCCTGCCACATCAATAAAACAGTTATTCTGTAGCAATTTATATTATATATTTAATTGTGTTTTTTTTTTATTTATGAACCGAATGAAATAAAATAGACTAAATATTAAATAAAGCTTACCATAATACAATGGTGTAATCTGCATTTGAATCGGTTATGCCGTTCCTGAGATTAGCGCACACAAACGCACAGACAGACAGACAAAAATTAAAAAAAAATATAAGTTCTAGCACTCTTAAAAAAGCTCTCAATAAGTTTCTTTTAATACAACTTCCATGTACAGACAACGATCCGATACATTTTTATTATATGTATAGATTAAAGGAATCGAAAGCTCACAAAAAGCTTTATTCGACATCACATTTATTCAATATTTCAAGTCGAAACGCTTTAAATATAAAAACTTGGGCCAGAGCCGGCTTACCCTTACTTAGCTATAAAAAATATTCGTTTGTAAGGAAGCCAGTGTAAAATGGTATAACCCTGATATACCATAGACTTAGATAACATTTGGCCGAATATTGAAAGAACGTTGAAAATTGACCCTTTTTTGTTATAGCTTCACGCTGTATCCCGCATGTAGCAGGGTAGGCGGGGGGACGGAGGGTACCTAGTGTTAAGACACTCCGTTCTCCGTTTTCATATTGTTAGAGCGAGAAAGATTTCTAGTTTCAGCCATTTTTTGACAGTTCGATTCCCGTTGGATATTTTTTCTCCTATATGCGGGATGCAGCGTGAAGGCATGTTCATAGAAGCCAACGCCGCATCTAGCTGTTAAACACGCTTGAAGCCTTTGGGTGTTGGAGATGGATATGAACCATGTACCACTAAGTGGTAATACCACTCGTACTGCCTTTTTTTTTTATTAAAAAATCTCTTTACCAGGCCTAGGAAATTAATATACAAATCTACTTTAATATTCAAATGGGTATCAAACCCATTACCGTCCCATACACCATGAGACACTTACACTGTTCTACGTTGGTTTTTACCTATAATAAGTAATATACTGTATATAACAGTTTAATAAATACAGATTTTTGTCACTTTCAAAGAAAAACTAATGATTTAAAATAAAAACAACGTTTTTGAGGCTTTTTAGAATTTTTTATATAAAAATAAAAAAAAATCATACTTCTAAGTTTAATTATGTTGTTAAATTCAAATAAATACATACAAATTTAAGCAGAAAATAATACTGAGTTTGAAATTTAGATCAATTTTGAACCTTTTCCTTAACAAAAAAAAATTATAGAACAGGTAGTAGTTCTAATTCTTAAGGGTTCAACTTAGACTGGTTGAACCGTATTACATAATTCGAAAACACCTTGTCTAAAAATAAAATAAAAAAAAAAAAACCTGACCCTACATTATTATTTTTTGTTGCAGAGCGACAAGGACGGATACACATCGTGCATAAGTGAGAAAGAGACGGAAGAGTCCAGTTTAAACCGGTTAAGGTTTGAAAAAAAAAGTAAAAAGTGACCGTTTTCGAGTAATGCGAGTGTGTGTGTGATATACCTATCAGTGTTTGTGTGTATGTGTGACAAGATGGCCGTCCTTCCCGCGCTTTTTGGACTGCTCTTGGCGGTTATTGTAACAGGTAAGAACTTTTTATACCATCTGTCTTTCTTTAGAAACTGTTTTTTTTTTTAAATTTTGGACTTTGATAAATCATGTCGATAGATTTTATTTAGATTTTATTTGTATAAATAGTTGATTGTTTTCATTTAGATGTATTTCCTGCATTTCTAGTTTATAATATCTCTAAGGAAAATGGGCATTATATGTAACATTTATAAACAAACAGTCACTGTCATTCGAATTAAAAATTTAAACACATTTTATTTTTTTAATTCACGAAGCGCAGCGTTAAGTTCCGCTATTAAACCCTTATTATTTACTTTTTTTTAATTTCTCTTCTCGTTACCTATTTTATTAAATACGAACAATATGTTAATAATATTATATACTATTATATTACTACAAGCTTTACATTCAGCTTCGTCCGCATATACATTTGAAAATATAAAGTAGGTACAGTGGCTTATAAAACGAATAGCCTCATTTATTTTAGCCTATAGGCTATGGGCTATAGTCTACCTCTATAAATGGAAGCGGAAAAAATTGTAATAAAGAAAAACGTTTTTATTTGTAAATTAATAGTCTAAAACGTCTAAAAGTTTTTTAGTTTGTAAATATTGACGATTATAATGTTCTAGTTATATTGGAAATCGATAGATATGTACTTATATGATGTATTTATATACAATAGGTACTACCTTCACATACAAAATCTATACAAAATATTTAAAAGTACTAAAGTCAAGTCCAATTCAGAAAAATCACGGCGAGTTATTTATATTTTATAATAAAAAAATTAACCAACGCCGTGGTGGTGCTGTGTAGAGTTTGGCACACTTATAGTGTATTGTATATTGTGTATGTGTGTGTGTATAGAAGTGCATAACGCTAATATTGTTCAATAATAGTCCTAGTTAAATATATATATATATATATATATATATATATATATATATATATATATATATATATATATATATATATATATATATATATATATAGTATATATATATATATATATATATAAAACACTAGTATACTATACATAATTTTCAAAGAAATAATAAATAAGCTGGAGCCGCCAAAGTATCTATCGGCACCGTGTGAGATCATTTCACGTGTAAACAATGTCTTCCTGCACACTTCCTGTACGGGGTTAGAGATCCATCCATATATGTGATTTATTTAATATACGAACGCATGGCTTAGTGGTCAGGGGGCTTGGACGGTTTCTACGAGGCGCGGGTTCATTTCACAAACATATTAAATTATATGAGTGATTTTGAAAGGCAAGTGTATGTTTATTCGTTGCTCCAGTGAGAGCGCGGCGTTAAGTTCCGCGTAAAACGGAGAACGGAGTGTTTTTACATTAGATTTTTTTCTTTTCTCTCTGCCTTAACTTGAGCAAAAGAAGTGAGTCAGAAATTTTATTTCAAAAGCTTAAATTTAGTGTCTAAGTCTTATCTAAGTCCCTTTAATTATATAATAATTTAAAAATGCTTAAGGTTATATTTTTTTAAAATGAAGACAATAATATACCAAAGCTGTGGTTTTATTTTTAATTTATTTATAAATTCGAAAAACGGAGTGACGTGTCATTTAAACGGAGAGATTGTTCACTAAATTAAAATTTAACCTGTTATTTTAATTTGTACAGAACCACTAAAGTTTTGAACTCGTACTTCAATATTTGTTTTGCGCACATCTCACTCTGTATGTTTATACAACTTCAACAAGCGTCTAAACATTTTGGAACACATGGACAGCTTGTAATATTTTATATATATATATATATAATATATATTATATATATATATATATATATATATATATATATATATATATATATATATGAATGAATAAATAGCTTTACACTGTATCCCGCACATAGCAGGGTAGGCGGAGGGAAACCTAGTGTTGAGACACTCCGCTACTGCTTTTTACCTTTTGAGACATTGAGTGATAAGTAGCGGTACTCAACGCCAAGCTATGTCTTGTGCGAAGACATTAAATAATTCATTCTCCCCTCCTGGGAATCGAACCCACAACAGCCAGCATAACATACATAGCCTATAGCCTTCCTCGATAAGTGGACTACAAGACAAAAATAATCTATAGTCCAGTCTACAGGTAGCGCGATCTATCGAACTATCTATCGAACTTTTTTTTTGTACTACCTATAAATGAAATTTGAATCCATATTGACCGTCCATACCACTACACCACCACCAACCATAGGCGGATATACCTTAGTTATCGTTATCGTAAAACATGCACATGCACATGTTCACATTGAGGTAGGCCAGTTAAAAATAAACTTGAACTCAGCTTAAACCGTAGTAAAGTTAAGGTTAACTGCTTGTTAAACGCTTCTGGTTTTTGTTTATGACGCGACGCGAGAAAGGGTTTGTGTACGTTAATTCTAGGTTCGATTCCCGTTTGAAGGAGAATAATAATTTTGTTTTAAAAAGTACTATGGTGAACGTGAATCGAACCCACGATCTACAAATTCCAATTTAAAATCTATTCTGGTATCGGATAGTCCATTCATGGAGGCTATAGGCTATATATAAGCTATACTACATCACTACCGTTACAATGCAACCGTACCGTAGTCGCAGGTATACTCGTAAGCTAGTTCTATATAAGATGATAAATTACATATGCATTTATAAATGCATGCATTTGCATTAGAAATGGATCCCACACCTGCTTTATAAATCAATTGACCTTATTTTATATAACCTTCTGACTCACGTATAGTTCTTGAAGCAAAGGTGTATAAGTCAAAAGTTATATATTTACAGTTAAGTTAACACTATTTCCTTCTTTATTTTCACATATATTTTAAATGTTAAGAGAAACCCAGTGGCGAATCTCTCCATCTCATTTTTAATTTTCAGCCCGTTCAAAGACTTTAATTGTTGTACTCGTCTAACATATATTGAAAGGAAAAATATATACATATATAACATATATTTTAAATAATTTAACTAGATTTCAATTTAAATTTTCTATCTGTAAAACACACAAACTACTATTGTACATTTATTTTTTTTAAGCATATATATCAACATGTATATTACAATTTAACAAAGCACGGCGTTGAGTTCCGCAATATAAGGGAAAAACCTAGAAAATGCAGCCTACCCTGCCAAATTCCATATATATAAAGCTTATAATTTAAAAAAAATGAAATAATGACTTAGGCCATTTGCTCACAGGCCTCGTGATAAAGAGTTAATTTCATATGAGTCACAATGAGTAACAACCCATTGTAGCTACTTTATGCTCTATTTAAGTAGTTTTTAATCTAACAGTAAATTACTATGTAGTTGTATGTATATGTTACTGTAAAGGCGGAGAGAATAGTGATTGGACACTATGTATTATATTTGAAGTTTTTTTTAGTGATATAATACTAAATATAAAGCTATGAAGCTTGTTATAAAAATATATATATGTATGTATGTATGTTTGTTCTCATTTCTCAAGTGTCTCGAATTCGGATGGAGAGTGGAATACCTAGTGTCTTAACACTATGTCCTCTTTGCCTACCCTGACATGCAGATTATAAAGTGAAGAAATAATAATAATAAATAATAGAAGGGGGGGTGCTCTGTTGACCTAAGAGGACCAGAAATTGATGATAAAGGTCAAGGTCATGTAAAAAGCATCAGGATTGACTGACCCTCTATGTCATATAGGAAGAGGTCAATGAGAGTGGACGAGGCGAACGAGGCCATCGAGGTACGCAAGGACCGTAGCGTTCGGTGCTCCGATCTCTTTGGCTAAAGCATTAAGCTGTGCATATATATATATATATATATATATATATATATATATATATATATATATATATATATAAAATGTCTTCTTATATCTGTCTTTCTTATGTCTATATATAATTTACAAACAAAGCCACGAGTTTCACTTAAAGCTTCATTGTAATGCTTGAGCAATGAAAGTTCCCATACACGTGTCGTTTTACTTACGACTTACAAATAACACGTTGAGTCATATCTGTACTGTAATAATACACTGTGGGAATATATCTTGAAACATATGTGGCTTCGCTTACTTAGACGGTGGTAGCGGGTTTCCGGGCTATTGAGAGACTGGGGCTAAACGCCGATCTTTATATGAAAATATATACGTTCCCCTAAGTAGGTTTTGAACGCACAGCCAGTCGGTTAAAGTGAGATGCTGTCCCTGTACTATGATTTATTATAATAATCTTGACTGCAGTATATATATATATATATATATATATATATATATATATATATATATATATATATATATATATATATATATTACTTTCTATATCTACCAATTGCATATATTAATAGAAGAAGAAGAGTGAAGAGTTTGTTTCTTTGTATGAACGCGCTAATCTCCAGAACTACGTGTCAAATACCTATACAAAAAATAAACTTTGGTCATTTTAAAAATGTACATTCTTAAGTAGTTTAAAATGTATGTTTTTTGCAAATTAAACATTAAGAGAATATAATAATATTAAATAAAAAAAATAAAGAGAAATAATATCCTGACAGCTTTCGGCTACAGCGAGTAATGACTGACATCTGACTGACGACTGACATAACCGATACTTGCAGAATTTGCTTGTCAGGACTCCCCATGATGATATAGATCAGGCACCTACTCCGGGCCTTGAGCTCTCGATTAATAATATGTCGCCTGGTATAGAGCACGTCGCCGGCGATGTCTAGTCTTATATAACCCTATACAAAACAGTAGGTAGAAGGAACCCAGTGTTAAGACACTCCGTTCCCCGTTCTCCGCCTTTCGAGGCTCGTTTCTGCCTTGTTGCCAGAACGAAGAAAATTAAATCCCTCCCATGGGAATCGAACCCACAAACCGTCGCGTGTACAGGCAGACGCTTTCACTGCGCCACGGTATCTAAATAAACTTTCACAATATGAAATACAGTACAGCTTCAAAACAAAGTCGGTGAAAGCACTAAAATTATACACTAGTGTAGAACAATAGCCGTTCCGGTGGCGCCCACCCTGTATAGTCACGGCGTTGTGACTTCTAAATGGGTCACGGGTTCAATTCGGTTTAAAGTTTTAACTTGTTTGTAAGGATTTTTAGGTACATTATGAGGTCGTAACGATGCATTTGTCAGATATCTAATGGAAAGCGTCTCTCATTTGTCAGAATGTTTATGTCTTAGTTTATAGCCTTGTTAAAGCAAAAGTGAATAGTAAGATAGGTAAGGGGAGACCTCGGTTGACCTTCGAGAACACAGTGTCTAAGATACTGGAGGACACCACGGAGAGCATATATGAAGAGGTTAATGACAGCGAGGCGAAAGAGGTAGAGATAGTTAGGAGGCAGGGGCGTTTGGCGCCCCGTTCCCTCTGACTACCCCGCTAGGGATAAAGCGTGAGGATTGTATGTATGTATGTATGTATGTATGTATGTATGTATAACCTTGTTAAGTAAGTGCGGAGTTGAGTTACGCAACAAATAATAAAATAAGGTTTATTATACCGATTACGAAAACACTATATCAATGTTACTGGAGGAGGATCACGTAACAAACGTAAGGATCCTCCGGAGGGCATGTATGAAGAGGTTATGACAGTGGACGAGGTGGAAGAGGTACATATGTAGATACGTAGCCTTCTCTGGCAACCTCGCTATGGCCGCTGATAAATCGTGAAATTATGTATATATTTAATTAATGTTCCACACATATATACAAAATAGGGTATTTGAAATATTCAGAAAGCAGCGACTATTTGAAGCTTTGTATCGACGTCAGAAATCCACTGAATGCTTTGAGTAACTTTTGGATGAAATTTAAGATTTTCATATAGAATGTATATTAGGTATTAAGAAAATTATAGGTTCAATTTTGTATGAATTCATATGATTGCAGAGGACCGTCGTGGCGTAGAGGCACAGCGTCTCAGGTAGACGCGACAGCTTGTAGGTTCGATTCCCGTGAGGGGAGAATTAATTTGTTTCATTTTCTTCGCTCTGGTAACAAGGCAAAGCTCGGCGTTGAGTTCCACAATTCAATACACGATGTTTTGAGAGTCAGAGTGTTTTAACACTGGGTTCTCTCTGTCTACCCTGCTATGTGCGGAATACAGTGTGAAACTGAAAAAAAAGTTTGTTAAAAATTATATATATACTTGCTTGTTACATCAGGTTCTATAGAATGAATCTAAATATGTGTATGAATAAATAAATTCTCGCTGCGTCCCGCAAAAGAGGCGGAGGGACCCAAGTGTTGGGACACTCCCGTTCCCCCCAACGAAGCGCCTCGTCACGTTACAAAAGCGGAGAAAATGAAAAAAAATCATTCCCTCAGGAAGGAATCGAACCCACAACTGAAGCGCTTACAAGGCTCCAATATTTTTTTCTATATAGATACTATAAAGATATACAGTGTGATTTTTTAACGTAAATTAACATATTATACATACATTTATTCTTATATAGTTTTTGTCTAATGTGGAACAAAATAGAAATTAACTATTGTTCTTTTATTATAGAAATGCATAACGCGAGAATCGAATCGATTATACATAAGTATAGTTTATTAGAAACAGAGAGAGAATTGACAACTTTACGAGATATAGAAAATGGTCATTATTATAGAGTTAAGTAAATGCTGTACTTTATTATCAGCATCATCATCTTCATCAGCTCCACTGCTGGACAAAGGCCTCGTCCATTGAGCGCCGTAAAGACCGGTTCTGGGCCGCCATTAGGTCTACAGTGACATGCTGTCCCACGATACAAAGCCTCTTCAAATTAGTGATGAAATTCCACCAAATTGAGAACCAACTATATACAACTCGTATACAACTATATACAACTCATATACAACTATATACAACTCATATACAACTCATATACAACTATATAGAACTATAGATTAAATAATATAGATACCTTTTGTACGTCTAGGGCTAGTGTCTTTACTTCGGAGTCAGTGCCCTGAGGTCAGGACCTTCAAGACAGTTGACCTCGTCTGGGCGAGATCTGTAAAATTAAATTACTTTTTGTTCTAAATTATGCATAGGATTTTTTAATACTAAATGTATAGTAAATTCTAATTGTGTAAGATTTCTTTAGCATTTGTTTGCAAATAAAAAGATATGTCAAGTGCGAGTGGTATTCGTGTGTCGAGGGTTCCGCACCAATTTCATGATTGTATATGAACAGAAAGTACTATTTATAAATATAGACAAACTTAAATTTGCGGACGCATTCAATCATTTTGTATAAATTGAACTACAGACATAAATTTGTAATAACATTTTTCTTATTTACATTGCAATTTGTCACTTCTTGCTTGCTTTACCTGGCCAGTGAATCGAAGCTGCATCCACCGCGCCACCTCGAGCTATGACGTACTACAAGGCCACTGACTTTAGTACTTTAGCACATTCACCTCAGGTTTCACTTTAAACCTAGAATAATGCGATTTGTTTGCATTTTTAAAATACTATGTAAAGCAAAATCAAGCAGCTCGCTTATATACACATATACATATACATATATATATATATATATATATATATATATATATATACATATACATATACATATACATATACATATACATATACATATACATATACATATACATATACATATACATATACATATACATATACATATACATATATATATATATATATATATATATATATATATATATATATATATATATATATATATATCAAATAATAACTCCAATTCGCTGCACAGTAAATACTTTATTCCACTTTTGACACTTTTATCGGCCAACTAGCATAGTTTTCACTAGACAACTTATGACTTCGATGGTTATCGAACGATTGACCCAGGTCCTCACTCAATAATCAAGAACGCTGTTTCAACCCCACCACTCTCAATCCTTTCATCGGAAGTTGTCATAAAAGAGTGGCGGGGTCGAGGAGAGTTGCCATTTAAGAAAAATAAAACTACCTTTTATAAAATTATTACATTCGGCCATCCTACGAAATGTGTAGCCTCCCGGCACACTAAAAACATCTCTACCAATAAATTACTTACCAACTTAAATTACTCATTATTTTGAAACCAATGGAATAAAATATTAATTTAATTTTGATTTAAAAAGTATAATCTCATAAAAGTAAATAAATACTCTAAGGTCGGTTATGTAACATTTTAAAAGATTTCTTGCTGGCAAGAATTAAGAGGCTTTTTACTGCCCGCAAAATTCATATTCGAATTTTTTTGATACCATCTCCAATTGTTAGAATGTGGATGTTACCATTCTTGCTCCTAACGAAAGGCCCCAAGTGATCAATATGTATAGTATGAAACGGTTTACATATATTTCTATAGGGAACAAATGACCGCTTTTCTGCCTTTTCTGTCTTTGTTATAAGACCAGTCAATACAAGCGCCCACACATTTCTTCACAAAGTGCCTAAACTTGGAAAACCAGTACTGACTTTAGACTTTTTCTAAAGTCTTACTTTAAATTCTTATTTTAAAAAGATTTACATATTTTCCATCTAGCATTCCGTGGAATAACCAAATGTATTCTGCCATCAAGTTTTCTATACACGGTACAATTTTTACTTCATAATTACTCCTTATTTCTTTACATTCTTTGTCTTCTCGGATTTTAGAATTTTAAAAATCCGAACAATATCAAAATCCCAATAATATAACAATATCATCCAGCTAGTTGTACAGTAAGAAGTCAGTTTTCTTGTTCCATTTTATAAATATTAACTTATGGATCATCATCTGCTGTAACAGATAGTGTGGTGTTTCTACTAAGCGTCGACATGCGACATTTGGATGCCAGCACGAAATTCTATGTCAAAAGTAAATTCAGAGATTTGTAACCACCGCCTTGTTATTCGCGGCAGCAAATCTCTTGTTATCAAGGTGGTTCCAAGTGCCGCGCAATCTGTACAAATTTTAAAGTGTATACTCTGATGAGTAGTGTTAGTATACTCTCAGTTTTTTCAAGGAGCACACAACATCCAGTGTTTCGTGCTCATAGGAATGAAGATCCTTTTCCTCAGGTGGGGTCTGCCTGCTAAAATAGGCATCTGGTTTTAAAACTCGCGTTTTTTTTTTTGCCACTGCATTAAGATTCCTCCTATGCCAAGAGCACTGGCGTGTGCAATTTAGTCTCCAACTTAGTATCATAAAGAGCTAACACTATCTATAAAGTTTTCTTTGAGCAGCGAAAACGTATTTTCTTGTGTCTTGGACTAAAACCAGGCAGAATCTTTCTTTCTGCAGATAAGTTAATGGTTGGGCAACCAATCCATAATCTTGGATCAACTTACGACAGTATCCCGTCAGACCAAGAAACTGACGAACTTCGTGAACATTACGAGGTGCTGAAAATGCTTTGATAGCTTGAGTTTTTGCGCTACCGGATTATATACCTTCTGAAGATACCTCATATCCCAAATAGTCGTCATTTTGACAATTTCATAGTTAAGCCAAATTCTCTCAACAATTTCAAAATTTCCTCAAGTTGTTCCAATTCATCAACGAATGAGATGTCATTCGTATTCTTGACAGGTATCAACACATCGTCTAGATATGCTAAAGCATATTCGTATCTTTTGCTTCCAAGGATCTTATTTATCATCTGCTGAAAGACAGCTGGAGCATTTGCCAACCCGAAGGGCATCCGTTTAAATTCGCAGTGCCCATCGGGCGTGACGAAGCTCTTAAGATGTTGACTATCTGTCACTTGGTAATAACCAGAAGCAAGGTCAAGAGTTTTAAAATAAGCATTTCCGCTGAGATTAGAGATCTGATCTTCTATTAAAAGGAGAGAGAAACGACCTTTCACTGTTCTATTGTTAGTTCTAAGTCTACGCAAATTCTTTGCTCACCAGTTTTCGTCCTCACCATAATGATTGGACTTGAATAATTGTAATTTGACTCTTGAATTACATCGTTTTGCAGTAATTCATCAATAATTAACATCACTTGTTCTCTATCCGAGTGTTCATCAGCCACTACAAGCACAGTGATTAATGCCTTGAGGCAACCTTATATAAGATTTGTATAATGTACGAATTTCCGATTTTCTAAAACCTCTCACTACAGGCATATCATCAAAGATCTTGGACAATTTTAAGAAAGCTGCTTCGCTTTATTTAGTAAGCCTGCATTCACTCCCGAATTCTATGTATGCTTTTCACCAACCGTAATTAACAAGGATATTCTTATAAAAGTTTTCTTTTTAATTAGTTTTATTCCAACGTCAATTTTTAGAGTTTGTTTTAATTTATTTATTTTTTTTTGCGTGTTTAGCACGCGTGGATACAGAGGTTGTTGTCACTGCTGATCGTGGTACATCAGGGCGTAACTTACAGTCGTCATTATCATGTCCAATCCTATGACAATGTTTGCACTTTACAATCGGACTAGGGTATTTGTAAAATGGATGCCCTTTATGAATGCAGTTTCTTTTTTTTATTTTTTTTTTTATTCTATAATTTGAAAAGGAGTTTTAGTCACACTATTGACTATGTCACCCCCGTATAATCTAATTACTTAATTATATGAACAATTTAGCCAATGCACTCGCATTACTTGACAATGGTTCTGTAAGAACACTAATACAAGTACCAACATTAAATGATTTTAGCCAACATGGCCGCAGCGCTTCATTTCGTGCACATTCAAATAACAAACGATAAATATCATTAATTTTGTTACATTCTGAGCATCACTCTGTATTAGACAAATTCAACATGAATTTAAATTTATTTGAATGATTGCAGTTGAAACACGTAATCGCGGAACTATCGCTTTAAACTGTATTATGAATATTCCGACGAACAAATCTTTTGTAATTGCCATCTGTAGTCAATCGTTTCGGTGTTTTACGTTCCTCCGTGGCGGAGGAGTATCGTCACTTGTCGTCGTTGAAGTAGATGACGTCGAAGGAGCTCCTTTAGTCTCTACTTTCCTCCATTTTGCGTACTTACGCTTACTTGTAGAGTCGGAGGTGGCGTACCTCCAACTTGGTCATCGTCCAACTTTATATCGAAATGTATTAAATCCATAGAATCATGTCTGAATCTCTCTTATTTACATCAAAGTTCACTCGTTTCTTACAGTCCAGCAAACATCATTTCTCAGTCAATCACTATTCAGCGAGCATCATTGCTCACTCAATTACTATCCAGCGAGCATTACTGCTCACTCTAATCACTATCCAGCTAGCATCATTGCTCACTCAATCACAATCCAGCGAGCATCATTGCTCACTCAATCACTATCCAGCGAGCATCATTGCTCACTCAATCACTATCCAGCGAGCATCATTGCTCACTCAATCACTATCCAGCGAGCATCATTGCTCACTCAATCACTATCCAGCGAGCATCATTGCTCACTCAATCACTATCCAGCGAGCATCATTGCTCACTCAATCACTATCCAGCGAGCATCATTGCTCACTCAATCACTATCCAGCGAGCATCATTGCTCACTCAATCACTATCCAGCGAGCATCATTGCTCACTCAATCACTATCCAGCGAGCATCATTGCTCCACTCAATCACTATCCAGCGAGCATCATTGCTCACTCAATCACTATCCAGCGAGCATCATTGCTCACTCAATCACTATCCAGCGAGCATCATTGCTCACTCAATCACTATCCAGCGAGCATCATTGCTCACTCAATCACTATCCAGCGAGAATGCTTGCTCACTCAATCACTATCCAGCGAGCATCATTGCTCACTCAATCACTATCCAGCGAGCATCATTGCTCACTCAATCACTATCCAGCGAGCATCATTGCTCACTCAATCACTGTCCAGCGAACATGTTAGTTTTCCACTGTTTCGTCACTCAAAGCGTGTAATTCCAAAAAAAAAGAAAGATTAATACAAATGATTTTAAAAAAAAGTAAGTAAATGTTTTATACAATTATAATGTTTCATAAACAATCAAGTAGAAACTTCAATTATATTTTTCTCCTTTAGATCTGGCCTGTATATCTATAAAATCATATTCAATTACCCATATTCAATTACCAAATATCATGTAAACGTCTAAAGAATTCAAAATAGGTAGTATAAATATACATTAAGTAAATTGAACATACGAGTTAAAACCACATTTAAATCTTTATAAATAAATCGGTAAGTCAGTTGATAAATATTTTTAATAATGATGTAAATGATCTCAATAAAAAGTCTTATGTTGTTACATATGCATGATTTGCATTTTTGTAGAATATCCCTGATCAAATGTGATGCTATGTAAAAGTGTGGTAAGTATTTGTGCATTACCGGAGAGTAGCCCCGATCAAATGCAATGCTATGTAAGTGTGGTAAGTATTTGTGCATTACCGGAGGGTAGCCCCGATCAAATGCAATGCTATGTAAAAGTGTGGTAAGTATTTGTGCATTACCGGAGGGTAGCCCCGATCAAATGCAATGTAATAGTGTCGTATTTGTTCAGTATCGAAAGTAAAATAAAAATAAATTTTAACAAGCGTCATAGTCTATGTATTAAAATACATAAGTAACAAGTAACAGTAATTTTAACTCGAGTTTCCTTCTGTTTCTTTTTTTATTTAAAATTGTGAAGACGTACATACCTGGATTTTTATATCCCACTTCTGAAATATCAAATAATAACTCCAATTCGCTGCACAGTAAATACTTTATTCCACTTTTGACACTTTTATCGGCCAACTAGCATAGTTTTCACTAGACAACTTATGACTTCGATGGTTATCGAACGATTGACCCAGGTCCTCACTCAATAATCAAGAACGCTGTTTCAACCCCACCACTCTCAATCCTTTCATCGGAAGTTGTCATAAAAGAGTGGCGGGGTCGAGGAGAGTTGCCATTTAAGAAAAATAAAACTACCTTTTATAAAATTATTACATATATATATATATATATATATATATATATATATATATATATATATATATATATATATATATCAAAATTTCACTAAAATTTAACGCAAATATGCTCGAATCGATGGTACCATGTTCGATTCCCACATAAATACTTATGTATTTTTAAATGTACAACATATCTGAGAACAGAGAACGGAGTGTCTTAACACTATTATCTCTCTGCATACCTAAAACTCTATTAACAACATATTCACCATATTGCTCATAAGAAATAACCGAAGCGGGATTCGAACCAGCTATCTTAGACCTTAGTTCTGCTAATTTATTGAGTAATTTATTATCACTTTGCCAAAGCTATCAATGTTTTTACGAAACGTTTTCCCACTGGCCATGATTGAGCCGCCATTTTAAGTGTACTACTTTCACTAAACCAGTTTAAACTTTCTGTATGTAGCACAATTTGTATTGAATAAATATAAAGAGAGTTGAATCAAAGATTAATTCTCCATTTCTCTCTGTAAATAATGTAGAAAAGTCTCCGTGAGTTGTTCCTTAGAATGAAATAAAAAAATTGCTTCAAGGCTTTTAAAAGAACATACCATTTCTTTCTTTGTTTCTAGTGAAATGTTATTCCGCTCTCCGCATTCTCTCAATTTCAGGAAATATTATAAGTTATGATTTATGGAAAGGTAGAGGTGATGATAAGGGTTTTTCCTGCCTGTCTTTGTCCACTGCTGGACATAGGCGTCTCTAATGGCACGCCACTGAGCTCGATCTTAAGCGCTCTACTTCCAACCACTGCAAATTGTTAAGACACTCCGTTCTATAATATAATATGGCGGAACACACACGCCGCCTTGTCTTGTCTTTTTTTTTTTTTTATTTTAACACCCTATGACACTAAACACACTGATGAACACACACACAAACACACAATCTCTCTAGATTTCTTTTTCTTTACAATAATAATAGCTATATTCTAAAGCTCTAGCTTTAAAACACTTCGTTGTTATATATATATATATATATATATATATATATATATATATATATATATATATATCGTGTATAGAAACCGGTCTCTGCAGACAACACAGTGTAGTGCTAAAATAGACTCCAATCAACTTTCCTCGAGCTATTTTTGTAAGGAATCTTTGGATTTGTACTTAATTATTATATATAATGCGTGTGTGTGCTTGTGTGTAAACATGTGTGTGTCTGTCTTTTGCTAAAGAACGTATAGTGTATTCAAAATTTGAAGAAGTAATAAGTATTAATGATGATAATAAGTTTAAATTTAACTTCAGTTAAAAAGTACTTAAAATCTATACAAAACGTGATTAGTTTCATATTATATTTAAAGAACTACACTTGCGTCCTAGACACTGCTCTTCCTATAGCTTTA
This sequence comes from Dione juno, assembly GCA_037127375.1. Classification (NCBI taxonomy): domain Eukaryota; kingdom Metazoa; phylum Arthropoda; class Insecta; order Lepidoptera; family Nymphalidae; genus Dione; species Dione juno. Next base: position 242,622 of record JAXRJS010000102.1, read on the forward strand.
GGATAGAGTGGAAGAGGCTTCCTACAACGCCATAGATTCCCATATAGAGACACTAAGAAGTCTCTTTAATGCCTATTAAACACTAATTTACCATTCTGAGTGTAACTAAAATTAAATATAAAAATATAAATGTACAATAAAACAAAGTCAGCACAAAACGCTTGTAGAATGAAATATTATATTATACATAAAAAAAACACACACACACACACAGAGACACACACAGATTGGCCGATAAGGTAATTTTTTTTTAATCTCTGTGTCCAATTTCTCCGGGAAGATATACCATATATTAGTGTATGCCCAAGTAACAATGTGTGTATGCGTCACACACACATGCACGTACAAACTGACAGTGGCTGTATAGTGTACATACATCCCCAATATATATATATATATATATATATATATATATATATATATATATATATATATATATATATATATATATATATATATAATATATATATATATATATATATATAGCGTTCAGTTTATTTGTCAAATTAAAAATGAATCGATTCCGCTCTGACCTGAATAATGAATTTAAATCGATTACTCGTATGTATTTGTCTTTTAAAACCGTATTTTTTTTTAAATTTTACTGGACTTGACGTTGAAATTTTACACGCTTCACGCTGTATCCCGCATATAGTACAGAGGGAACATAGTGTTCAGACATCCCGTTCCGAGAGGAATATATATATATATATATATATATATATATATATATATATATATATATATATATATATATATATATATATATATATATATATATATATATAATATATATATATATATATATATATATATATATATATATTGGAATTCCTCACTATAATGTAATATCGTCAAGCAATTACGATTATGAATAATTGAACAGCATGTAGAATATTACCTACTACTGGTATATGTATAATATATATCTGACGCCAACTGCATTTAAACGCGACTGTTGCGGGTTCTATTCTCGCCCGCTTTGATTTAAGCAATTTATACGCAATTTTAAACTAAACAATTCAATTAATCTCCTCAATGTCTGGAATTAGGCAAAAAATGAGAAACGGAGAGTCTTATCACTAGGTTCTCTCCTTAAGCATTATTTTAAGCAGGCTATAGCGTGAAGAGTATAAAGAACTTATAACTTTACCTCCATCCCCATATACACACCATAAGTAATGCCATTTTTATTATACTTTCTTTAAAAAGCGGAGAGCGGAATAATTAGTCACTACACAAAAAGAAAATGGTATATTAAAAAGTATGTTCTTTTAAAAGCCTTCATGACTTCACATTTACCTGCAAAAAGTATAAAACAAGTGAAATAATTTGAGTGATAATGAAGCTATGTAGGTGTACATTTATAGTGTACGTTACGGATACGATACGATCGTTCATTGAATTTTTAACATTATTCTTATAGGAATAGACGGAGAGCGGAGAGAACGGAGAGCGTATAATTTTTTTCAATAACTTGAATTACTAATATTTGTTTAAAGATTTTTATATTAATACTGTTATCATACATGAATCTTCCCGCCGGTTGTAGGTTCTATTCCCACTCGGAAGAATAAGTTTTCCTTACTCTAGTAACAAGAAAAAGTGCCAACGGAAAGCGGAGAATGGAGTATCTCAACACTAAGTCCCCTACTGTGTACGGGATACAGTTATTTCAAGTTATATAAGAAAAATTGTAGTTGTTTAAAATCGTATCGCACCTTAAAAAGGCTGTGGAACAATTAAAAAGGCTTTTACCTGTGACTCTGAGTAGCCATTAACTACTTGCCATGCCGCATGGTGCGGTTATGCATATTACTTCAATTAAATTTTATTTTTTCATCATTTTCTCTATTATTTTATGGAAAATGGAAAATGTTTAAGATATTAATGTTTTGGAGCATAATACAAGAACGTATGGCTTAGTGGCTAGAGCGGTTCGACAGTAACCAATACATGCGGGTTCGATTTCTGTTACATACAATTTTTAAACTTTAAAAAAAAATATTTTATTTTAAACAAATGTTGTATAACTAAAATAAGTTTTTAATAGAAATATATATTTTTTATCACCAAAATTTTCTTGTAAGATATATATATATATATATATATATATATATATATATATATATATATATATATATATATATATATATATATATATATATATATATATATATATATATATATATATATATATATATATATATATATATATATATCATCGTATCAGTCTATTTTTCAACCATTATAACCGCTCCATGCATTTATTTTCTCGTAAATATTAATCTTGTATATAAATGAAAGTGCAAATTGTTATTTGTTACAACATTTCTTGGGAATGAAAACCTAGAACTGAACAAATTTATTCTAAGTGACCTATAGCTAAAGTACGCATGGCTTAGTGGTCAGAGCGCTTGGACGGTTTCCATGAGACGGAGGCGGTTTCAAATCCCGCTGCGTTCAAATTTTTATATGTTTTCTTTAAGTAATCTTTTTCTATATTTAGTGTGGATCAACACTTTATATTCCTATTCTTCATTGCTATATGTGGCCCATACTTATGGATGGATATGGATGTGAGTCTTGGACTCTTAAGGAAGATCTCCGGAAACGGATAGACGCTTTTTGAAATGTGGACCTATGGACGTATTTTGGTTTGCAAACTATCAAACATAGAAAAGTTGCATATCTGGGACACCTAATAACCACCACCCATGGTACGAATTATTGCAACTCATAATGATGGGAAGAGTTGCCGGGGGAAGGAAAGTTGGTCGCAGGAAGCAATCATGGTTAAGAAATATCAGAGAATGGACTGGGATTGCGAGTGCCGCTGAAGTATTTGGCCTCGCTAGAGCCAGAGAAAAGTACTCAGAGCTGACTGCCTACCTTCAGTTATTGGAGGGGCACCCCTAAGAAGAAGAATGGGTGATCGTGCGGACTCCGAGACCTTTGCATCTCTTTTGCAAGTAAAAGTAATCTTACTCCTGAGATCCTCTGCTGGCTCAGTAGCTGAAGCTGGCTAAGAAGAAGAACGCTTTAAAATTCATAAGAATATGACCTGTAGCTTTTCTTGATAAATGGATTGTCTAACACGAAAGGATTTTTTCAATTCGATCCTGTAGTTACTGAGATATGTGTACCCAAACAGACTCTGCGGCTGTATAATATAAGATCAGTTGGTACTGCAGGTTCGCTTCCCACTCGCTTCGCTCGACCCGCAATTTTATATGATTTAAAAAAACAAACATTAGATCATATTAAGGAGACAGGGTAAAATTTGGACTAAGTTAATAATATATAAACAAATATATATACCGTTTTGTGAATAATAAATGATTAAATTCATAAGTGTCGTGCGTGATTAGCGTGAAACCGTGCGTGTTTCACAATTTGTCACGTGACATTTGGGTATTATTAGAAACGACCACTAATCAAGTTAAATCGTCATGTATCATTGTTAGTTTTATGTTTGTAAATGTTTACTTTGTGTAAGATTTAAGATTATTTTTATTTATTGACGTATGTTTTATTATTATAAAAAAAATTACTTAATATTAATTTTTTTATTTACAGGTAAATAAATAGTGATCTAAGAATCAACGTAAATGTAAGTATCTGGTAAAAATCTCACCTCGTCAGAATTTAAGTGACCTACAACATCATATATATATATATATATATATATATATATATATATATATATATATATATATATATATATATATATATATATATATATATATTGGAATATAGAGCGAGTAGGCAACGTCGTCCCCGCTCGCTTCGCATACTATAATAATAAAAAATAATTCTATCACAAACACGTACTACCTTATTGCACGGCGTTAAGTTCCGCCACTTTAAACATATAATCACTAAAATTTAAAAAGGGAGACGGAGGCTTTCAATACTAGGCTACCTTCCTCTACCTATCCTGCCATATGCGGGATACAGCGTGAAGCTAAAAAAAAGCATAATTTATTATTTATACTATTCTATTGCTATTGTTATATTCGAACTCATTTAATCATATAATTGAAAGTCAACGCACTTACCAATGCGATACAATAGTGTCTTTGTAGTTTTTTGTACTGAATTTCAATTATAACGGTATAGCTTATATTTTTCCTGGTTCTAAAGTAACAGCTTTTTAAGTAAAATACCTATCTTGGCGCAGTGGAAGAGTTTTTGACTTTAAGCGATGATTGTAGATTCGGTATTTTTTGTTCTGTCTGGAAAAATAGAAAGAGGCGTGTTACATCTTTTAACATGTAAAGTAGAATAATAGTGTTTTGACACTAAGCACTTGCTTGTCCTATATTTATGAAATCGTACCGTTACTGAGTAAAATTAGTCATTTAGAGTACTTGAGGAGTAGAGGGGCGCTAAGAGAGGGTTTCCCGAAACTTCTACGAAATCGAGAAAATAAATTTTACTTAAATGGCAAATAAATCACTTATCTTCAATTTTATATAGTTAATTTTTTTCTACGTTTTACACAAAAATAGTAGCAGGTTGAAATCCCGCTGTTCGTTTATAAGGAATTAGCTATACATTAGCTTTAAGCTGTCAATTCCATTGTCTTCCATACATAACTTTTACAGTCGATCGGACGTGCCATGTATTTCCAATAGAATATATGACAAATTGTCTTTGATAAAGCACCTTCTAATTTAAACGTTTCCATGAACTTTTGCATTGTTATTTCAAATGATACCTGTGTGTTGAAATTCATTTTGTGGTATATTACTTTACTCTTTGTATTATAAGATAGAGTCCGATCTCTACTTTTTTTATCCACTTCTCTATATTACATGAATGAGCGGTTGAACCAAAGAATGCGAGTTGTAAGTCCAAATGTTAAGTGAAAGCATGTAATTTAAATCGCCGTAATACGATCTGATTACGTAAAATGCGGTGTTAAGTTTCGCCATAATTTTAACACACCATGGCTGGAAACTAATTTGGGTGAAACGGGCAAATTGGCCTATAATTATAAATATCACGCCCATTTTATACATATATATATATATATATATATATATATATATATATATATATATATATATATATATATATATATTATATATATATATATATATATATATATATATATATATATATATATATATATATATATATATATATATATATATCACAAAAAGATACAACGTGAGAAGATTTCCCCAAAGAAATCATTTGATTCGAATTCCATATCTATAGAAAGATAGATTTATTCTTTTAACATCACGAAACGTCCTTGGAAGGAGTTTTACGACTTGACGTATGGAGAAATAAAAATGTACATACGAGTATGTATGTACAAATTTATTGATATTGAAAATAATAACGCCTTACAAATTGCCAGCATAAATTAAACTAGAATTCTTCCTGCATCTTTCAATGATATGTAGACGCTATATGTTAGTTCAGTTCCCATTTTAGGGAATAATTATGGTAACGGAGTGTCTTAACACTAAGCTGTTATTCCACAAGCGTTAGAGACGTCGTGTAAGTCTATCTTTTTGTTTGTTGTGTGCATATAAACATATGGAAAATAAATATTTAAAAAAATATAAGAATAAAAGGCAGAGAGTAATTACTATATTTCTCTCTTTCTTTCAAAATGCGGCATCTGTGTTAAGAATAAAGAAACTAAAATATGAGATAGGCCTCTTAGTGCTAACCGCCAATTGTTATGACAATAATAGCGAACGAGCGAGTTTTTAGAAACCTCCTTATGCAAAATTACGTGACATGAAAACGTATACGAGTTCAATTCTCTACAACTTATATATTAGGCATTTGTGCAATACTCAGACTCATTTTCTAGAATGGAGGTCACACGTTCGATCTTAATTAAATGCGTTATATATAATTAATTGATGCGAAGCGCCGTAGATCGAGCTCAGTGGCGTGCTATTGGCGAGGCTTATGCCCAGCAGTGGACAAGGACAGGCTGATGATGATAATGATTTATTAAATATAATCGTTTCTTAACATTAAGACATTAAGATGTATAAAAATAGAAGTCTATTTTGTAATTGCATTCTATATCGCTAAATGTAATAAGCTCAATATGACACTTTTAAATAGATAGAAATATTTAATCAAGTCAATTTCTAAGCTGAAGCTGTCGTGGTGCAGTGGACCATGTAAAAGCGACGTTTGTGAGTTTGATTTCTATTTGGGCAAAATGAGTTATTGTCGCTCTAGTTACATGTCAAAGAGTGACGTGGAGTTCCGCCACTCAACACGCAATACGTTGGGACGTGAAAAGCGAGGAATAGAGTGTGCTAGCACTAGGTTTTTCCTATATATCTGCTATATGCCTATTTATATGTCATGTGCAGAATACAGCGTGAAGCTAAAAAGTAAATATTATAAGCTACATAGTACAGCTACATGGTTAAATAGTTCTCAATTGCGAAGAATTGCGTGTAAAATATCTATGAAAAAAATCCTTGCACTATTTACTTAAATGTTACATCGTGACTAAAAAAGGTGCATACAAATTACTCGTGTATGCAATATCGTATACAGAATACGCTCCAATAATTACGACACGCCACTCATTCACGCCTTTTGCTGTCACTAGCAGGATCTCTCCCTCTCTCTTTGTTCTCCACTCTCCGCTTTTTATAGAGATCACTTAGTGAATTGCGGAATCTAATGCCGCACTTTATCCAACAAAATATTTTTAACCATCGCGTGTTCACTCTAGCTCTATTAAAACATGTCAAATTAGCTTTAAATAGAAGTGTATTATTTACAAAAATTATCGTATTTCCGACCTTCGCGTGACTGACTGACTGACTGTGTAACAGACGTGTACCAGTGCACGGGTACATACTCGTGGTTGTATGCAATATCGATTGCAGTAAACCTATGATTCATGGGTTAAAGTCGCTAGCGTGAAATATTACATCGAAAATTTATATGCATATTCCCTATATTTGTTTCTCTTCACACATAGTTTCATGTAGGTTTTACTTTTATGATAGATAAAGATAGATTAGCGTTTTCTTTTGAAACTTAGTCATTAAATAAAGAGTAGCAGTGACATGTCACTCTCCCCTTCCAATACTTACTTATAACAAATTTCCAATACTTACTTCCAATACTTACTTATAACAATTTCCAATACTTACTTCCAATACTTACTTATAACAAATTTCCAATACTTACTTCCAATACTTACTTATAACAAATTTCCAATACTTACTTCCAATACTTACTTATAACATACTTACCAACAAAATGCATATGTATTTCTCTATATATCATTTATATATGAACTTGATAAACCCAACACCTCGCTTTGTTTAACCAGACTAAAGAAATACTTATATTTTAAGTATAAAACACTCCAGAGGGATTCGAACCCACACCCATTATATACAGCCCAACGCTTGCTAACAACAAAAGATCAACTGTATAGAAAAAAAGAGACTTACGTGTTAAATAAGAATTTATATCGCGCGTATATTTTCACTTTTAGAATTTGTACTTGGTACATGAATACATATTTTTTGTTCAGTAAAAATACTACAGCAATAACCTGAAGAAGTAAAAACCGCACGTTTTATTTATTTTTTTAAAGGTAAACTTGGATTTTGTGATAATTTAAAAAAAATCTTTTAAAAAAAGTAGATATGGAGAAATTAAAAAATACTAGTTTCTCCATTCTCTGCTATATATTCTCTATTAAATATTATGGCAGCTTGGAAGGGATAATATTAGGGACTTGGGTGGAAAGTGGAGAAGCGAGTGTATCTACAAAACTTACTACCAAATCCTCTTCACTTAGAAAAAAAAAACAAAAATATATTATTAAATAAAAATATTGATCTATTTATCCCGACTCTCCCCTAATTTTAACAGCCACCTTCCTGTACAGGTGCTGCAATTATAATGATGTAAACATTTTTTTTTATTGATCCATATCTTCCAAACAGGAAATGCGTGTACTTTGTACTGGGGTAGCGACTGAGACGCGTTCTATACTACAATGGTAGCAAGTTCAAAGGTGGTAAAGGTGTCTTGCGTCACTTCGGTAAAAATAATTAAAGAAAAGACTATATATATATATATATATATATATATATATATATATATATATATATATATATATATATATATATATAATATATATATATATATATATATATATATATATATATATATATATATATATATATATATATATATATAAAATCGTGATTTTCCTTAGCATCTCTTGATTTTCAAAGCTATAATAGAATATTAAGTGACATAACACTCTGCTATCTTTCTCCTATTGTACGTCTATTTAGAAATATTTCTCTATAAAAAATAAAAGGAATCTTTGCATTTTAAACAAAGTGATCAAATAGATCAAATGTTAGATTAATTTATAACATACATACATATATATGAAGTTCTTTCCGAACTGACTGACTGACTGACTGACTGACTGACTGACAACTCACAAGCGGAACTACCCAGCATGGAGAGATGAAATTTAACATATGGGTTCCTTGAGGAGTATAGAGGAGCTGTAAGTCATTTTCTAGACCTTAAACACTGTATTTTTTTTGTTATTTTTTTTATATTAATTAATAATATACTATTATTTCAAACGAATCAACTATTTTCGAATTGCTTGCATTAAAAAAAAAACCGGAAGCTATCTAACGGTCATCACTTCCTGTCACGGTCTGTCGCTCCACTGAACTATTGGGGACATCTAAATAACTGCTACTTTACGTTTTTTTTTTTAACTTAAAATTTCTCTAAATAAAGTGAAATTTTGTTTATAAAGTAAGTGTTTCGTACCACATTAGGTGGAGGTTCAAATTCTATTGTAAATAAAGGTCAAGGTCAAATCGGTCAAGTGTAAGTAGTACGCGCACTGAGGGTTCTGTACCAATTTAACCATTGTAGGTCAACGAAAAATACAACTTAAATTTGCGGTCGTATTCACTTATTTTGTATGAAAATAAACTACATATATAAGTTTGTAATGCCTTTTTTCTGGGATACACTATAAATATGCAATTTCAAATTTTTTACCTGTAGGTACTATAAGCTCCAGCTATTTGCCAAATTTCATGACTCTAGGTCAACGGGAAGTTTCTCTGATCCAGAACCTGATTTCCGCCACTCAACACGCAATGCCTCGAAAGGCGGAAAGCGAGGAGCGGAGTGTCTTAACACTAGATTCCTTGAAGATTCCCTCTGAAGGAAACAAGAATTTGAACTTGTAACCATTGTACTTGTTACTATATATTAATAGCTCTACACCAGTCTTAAAAGATTTCGCCTTAACTTTAACTATATATGTATATAAAAACGCGCTCGCCATACTTCCTCACTTTCACTTTCAAGTAACTCAAATAAGATTTAATAAGGCAATATGATATAACATTAATATGAAAATTATTTTATTATGAAGTTATTATACATAATAACTCGTGTGTAATAACAAAAATAACTTAAAATCCATATTTAGTAATAAGTTTTACATCTGTCTTTGCTCGCAGCGGCCAAATGGAAATAACTATTAATAACATTTATGTCATGACATATCGTGGCATGACATGATGTGACATGACAAGTACCCGAAATAACTTTGAACGCAGGTACATTTAAATTATTGTTATTTCCCCGTTTTGGTACAAAGCGCGGCGTTTAGATGCGCCTTTATACCCAATGTTTATAAAACGGAGTGTCTAAACACTAGATCTGTGTTAAGACACTCAGAGGGTTCATTCTGAAGGTCACGGGGGTTATATCGAAGCTATAAATGAAAGTGCAAATTGAAAATTGCAAAATTACTTTAAAAAATCAATTGTTAGAACAGTTCTTGGGAATTCAAACCAATTATAATTAATACGAAGTGTTTAATACGAAAATGATACGTAGTAATTTAGGTACCTACTTTTTGAAGGTTTTGTATAATAAGACCTAGCTAGCTAATTAAAATATATATATATATTTATATATATATATATTATATATATATCTATATATATATATATATATAATATATAAGAGAGAAATACATAATTTTTTTTAAATTACATCATTTTATTAATATTTTTTATTTAGAAAAAGAAAGTACTTGAAAACGTCTATAAAATTATAATAAAATTATAATATATTCAAATATGTAATACTGGTATACAAGGATATGACGTCACACGTTCATACGTTGATAATATTCCTCCAGCGTACCAGTTAATCTCTCCTTTTTTATTTAAATTACGCGATTTCAAACGAGTTACGCCGGTTTTTACCATAAAAAGATGGCGGGTGCATACCGACGTATAGAAAGACATGTCTAGTATATTTCGATAGACTTACTTTCCATCGCAACGGATTTTAATGTGGTTTCCTCCAATAGATGACTGATTCGGGAGAAAGATTTAGGTATACTAGAGCCCCAGTTGACGCGTGACACACGCGTTGCCATAGCAACGTGTACGTCACTTTATAGAGAAGTGTATATATTGTCAAACATACGGTAGTGTGTGTAATGTATTATTTATTGATTTAATTTAATTTATAAGCGTTATTATTGAAAAATATTAGCATACACACACGCACACACATCCGCCCAATTTTCGTAAAAAGGGGATCAAAGTTTTTGTACTAGAGGAATTGTTGTCTCGCGAAACGCGTTGCCATGGCAACGTGTACGTCACTCTATACAGTAGTGTACATCGTCATACATATGGTAGTGTGTGTGTTGTATTTATTTTATTAATTTAAAGCATTTCTAATGCGTTATTTAATAATATATTAACTTTTAGCACTTCTTTGTCATTTTCCATACATAATGACACCAATTATACAACTTCGCTTTAACAATATTTGTTAAATGTTGTCCAAAGATTTTCCTTTACGTATTAATATGTAGACAAGCGCGACACTAGCTTACATAATTTGTATGTATGTATGTCCTTGTGTTTATTTAAAGCATAAATTTAAAAGAAGCCTTGTAATATATTTGCGATATAACTTAATCTTTTTGGAGTAAGTTTGTTGTATTTCATTGCAGTAATGGCAATTACAATTAATTTAAAATTAAAATAGATTATACAGCGTCGCTTTTTTCCCGCATATAGCAGGGTTGACACAGAAGACCTTATTAAGGTTGTGGGTTCGATTCCCATTCAGTGAAAAAAATCCGTTTCCTCACTCTGGTAAGAAGAAAAAACAAAGGAAAGGTTTTGGACCTGTGACTCAAATGAGCCTTCCAAAGGTCCAGGGATCATCAAGACCTGAGAACTGTATATATATATAGGCCATCGCCTCGCAATGGAAGAACGGAGAGTCCCTACACTAGACTCCAACCTTACTATATATGGTATAAAGCGTGAACTTTATTATAAAATTTATTTTATTAGCCGCTTAGCCTGTATATGTAATTATGTATACATTTATTAATAAAATATATACATAAATAACTTGAACTTTAATAACTTTATTAATTAAAATATACCTTTTTCGCTATTACGGTTCAATTGAGATATGTCAAATTGTAAACGATATTTGTGGATTCGATTATCGTTTGAGGGAAAATTTATATCGAAATTCATTTATTATTTACAATTTCTTACTTTAGCTTACCTTCCCTTTGACTATAGTTACCTATATATATATATATATATATATATATATATATATATATATATATTATATATATATATATATATATATATATATATATATATATATATACCTAATTTCCATACACTTATTCCATAAAAACATAAAAAAAAAGCTGAACAATGGCGCTAATGAACTGTCACGCAGAGTTGACAGATGTCACTCGTCGTCGATAACTCCCTAAGGGCCGCCATACACGACCGAATAGGAAATGGAATTGAAAAGTAATTTACGTTTATATACGCTGTATGTTTTAAATATATATACGTGTATAGCTTGCATCTTTTGTATATACCACACTCTCGCAAAAGAAGGAAGTATTATTATATGTAATATATGAATATCAAATTAGTTATTGATGGCATTATCTGAATAAAGCATTACTTCAACAACATAGTATCTAGATTTTGGGGCGGAGAGCGGAGAGCGGAGTGTCTTGACACTGGACCATTTATTTCTACCCTTCTATATACGAAATGTGATAAACTTAAAAACAGAACTAAAGAAGAATATTACTGTATATATCTTGCGTACATTAGCAATTTCTAGATGAAAAAAAAAACCAAATCTCCAAGGAAATCCCATAATGAAAGACCTATCTATACCTACATTAGAATACTCGGTACATACAATTGTCTTAAATGTAATTTTTTTCCAGTTCAACCGTTCCATTAAAATTTTACAATTCAATCTCATTCTCGTAACCGTTTGTAGTACAAGGGGTGGTTGAGAATATGCTACAAGTGTAATGCTCCTGAAACATGTTCGTTTGAAGACAGGAAATTAAGTGCAGGCGCGTAGTTTACGCTATATTTTACTATATATATATATATATATATATATATATATATATATATATATATATATATATTATATTATATATATATATATTATATATAGATATATATATATATATATATATATATATATATAATATATATATATATATATAGAATATTTTTTTTCTTGAAAGAATGTGATTTTGGAAAAAAAATGAGTATTTAATTTAGTATTACAAATAAGAGTTCTTAATATTATGATAACAAAAGCAAATTAATTTAACGCTATAGCTTGCATAAAAAAAAAAAATTACACACCTTCCCTCCGCCTATAACGCCACTCCGCATATTACATTCATTCTTAATTAGACACGCCTTCCGTAGAAGTACTTCCAACTTACATTAGAAATTTGAATACTATAGTAGTTATGTCCCATGTCTCCGTCTGTATACCCTGCATACATAGCAGGGTAGGCGGAGAGAGAGAGACAGGAGAATTTAAGACACACACACACACACACACAATATCTGGAGATTTGTGCGCAGGGAGGGCGTGGCTGTCAGTGATTTAATGATAACTACATAGTGTAAGTCGTCTGTTAACGCTATAGTCTGTAGTCTTGATTTTTTGTTATAGAACATTCTGGGGTGGACACCAGACGATTCTGGGGTGGGCACGGCTCAGTCCATACTACATAGTTAACTTGTTTTAAAAACATTATGAATTGAAACAAAATAAATTCATTATCGAGTGGAAGTGGGAGTCGAACCCGCGACCGTCGCGTTTACAGTCAAAGACGTTTCCAAGGAAAAACAACTAGCAGGTACCAGGACTTCATAGCCGACCGAGAAATCATTACTATAGAGTACTTTAGTATACAATTCCCTCACATGGGAGTCGAACCCGCGACAATCGCGTTCACAGTAAGCGATATTAATGACTATATAAATTACTTATAAGACTAAAGACAGGTTTTGAAAGATATTTTCCCATGAAATACCCATTACAGAGTAATTGCTAATACTGCTTTCTAAAATACAATGCTGATGTAACGCTATCTTAGCGCTATTAGAAAGTGAACGAATAACGAGATAAGACGCGGCGTTGAGCTCCGCCACCCACCACGCGATGTCGCGAAGGGCGGAGTGTGGAGAACGGAGTGTCTCAACACTAGGCACCCTCTGTCTACCCAGCTATATGCGGGATACAGCGTGCAGCTATGTTATTGTTATATTATATACAACTTGCAGGGTATGCAGGGTAGGCAGAGGGAACTGTAGGTTGGAGGAACCTAGTGTTAAGACACTCAGTTCGCCATTCAAGGGATTGAGGCGTGTTGAGTGGCGGAGCTCAACGCCGCGCTTTTCCCTTGGCTTTTTTACCAGAGCGAAAAAGTCCCCAAGTGTGAATCGAACCCACAAACCGTCGCATATACAGGCAGTCGTGATTCTGCGCCACGAGGGTCATTAATTACGTATTATAGCCGAAGAGTTCGTTTGAGCTAATGATTTGAATTGATACATTATTCTAGTGTTAAATAGTCTATTATGGTACATAATAGGCTATTATAGGCTATATTACATCACTAATAGTTTCGATGCATACACAAGTCTTTGTAATTTCTAATTAGGTATAGCCTTCACAGTATTTGAGCCTAGAACCTATTCAGATTCTTTAACCACTGAACTATAAAGGAATTAACTTGCCTAATATCATGTTAATAATATAGTATGTGATATCAAAATCATGTTTGGAGCTAAAATTAATATACTATATAACATAATAGTATGTAAATGGTAGCAGGTTCGAAGCGGGTTTGAGGGAGAAACCGGAACAAACATCCATACTAACAAACTTACCCCAAACGGGAATCGAACCCGCGATCATGATCATACGCCATTTTCAATATATTCACCATATTCATATCCCGCTGCGTTATCCTTTATTAGTATTTTTTTATCCTTAGTGTGGATTTAAAAAAAAAAAACACTATCTTGCCAAGTGATTGTAACTCGTATTTCCAATTAAAAGTAAACTAGGTCGATTGTTGCGTGACAATTTACCATTTACTTGAGTAGTTTATTTAGTAAGTGGCCTAAGGGGTTCAAGCGAAGCGGGAACTTAGTGTCAAGACACTCCGTTCCCCACTTTGACCATATCTATATCTATATCTTTTACCTATAAATAAATACTTTGTTTGTTTCCAAGAGGCGCGGGTTCGAGTTCCGCTATGTTGGAATTTTTTAATGCGCTAATCTCAAGAACTGTAGAATACATCCCAAAAAAAAAAATATATATATATATATATATATATATATATATATATATATATATATATATATATATATATATATATATATATATATATATATATATATATATATATATATATATATATACATAGCTTTACCGATCCTTATACCTATAATCCCATCCCTAGAGGATAGCCAGAGAGGACAGAAAACCATACGCTACGCCCCCCTACATACTATTTTCTTACTAACTGTTAATAACCTCTTCATCCATGTCCTCTAAGAGGTCTCAGGTTGTCATGTATTATGTGATGCCTCCAGTATCGGCACTGTGTCCTCGAAGATCTCGAGACCTCCCTCTACCTCTCTTACCAACGACTCTCGCTTCACATATCTCTTAATACAGAATTTTAGTTTTACTTTTCCATTATCCAAACTTATATGAAGAAACCTAAAAAAATGATCAAATTACAATCAATTATAACATTTTGTTCAATTGAAATCGAACCCGCTACCAATGCCTATAGAACGAGACACACACACACACGTCATATAGTTAATACATTAGAGCTGTTCAAAAGGCGAGGCTTCCGCCCATATTTAAAAAGCAGGTGAATAATTTACATATGATAAATGGGATTTAAAATAATATTATTTTTAATATAATATTACCCCCTAATATATTTATTTTTTACTAAATTTTTTATTTAAATTTTCTTATTTTATTAAAAAAGGAAAAATAAATAATTTATAATATTATAGAAAGGGGGGAAAATTTTTAAAATATATTTTTTTCCTTCCTGCTTTGTGACTGCTTTTTTTAACTTGTTAAAAAATACCAATCTTTTGGGGTCGTTTTTTGGGAAGGTGTATTCCGCCTTTCCCTATGGTGCGAGAAGGGATAAAGCGGGAAGGGACAAAAAAAATCACTTTTAATTAAAAATTGGGGAAGCCCTTCCCTTCCAAACCTATTAAATGGGAAAAAAAAAAACCCTTTTTTCTTAAAAAAAAATTAAAAATTTTTTAATTAAAAATATAAATAGAATTTTGTAAAAATTAATTTAAGTAAAAATATTCCTTTATTTATTCCCTTTCAAAATAAATAAATTTTAAAGGCCAATTAAGAAAACTATTAAATTTTACTTTTCCCATTTCTTTGCGAAAAACCCCCGAACTCTAAAGAAAAAAGAAAAAAGTTTATTTAAATTATTTTTTTTGGGGTTTTTTATTAAAAAAAAAACTAAAACCCATTTTTTTTTGTTTTTAAAAAAAAATTTTATTAAAAGTATTTTTTATTAATTTTTTACCCTTGGCAAGGAAATTTTTTTTAAAACTTTTTGGCTTTTAAAATTTTACATTTTTTTTTAAATTATGCTATTATATATATATATTATTATTATTTATCCTTTTTTAATTTATTTATTAGAAAATTTTAAAAACCCTTTCCCAACGGAACCGACTCCACTTTATAATTTTCACTGATTTTTTATTCCTTAGGGGGTTAAAAAAATTTTTTTTTTCATTTTTAAAAAAAACCTTCCTATTTTTTTTTTTTAAAAGGGTAAAGAATTAAACTTTTTAAAAAATTTTAAAAAAATTTTTTTTTTTCAATTAAATAAATAATTAAATAAAAAAAAAGTATTTATATATATATTATATTTAAAAAAATTTTTTTTTTGCTTTCTGTTAATTTATACAATTATTTCTTTTCCCAAAGCCTATTTAAAATGAATATGAGTTTAAATCTAATAAACATGAAAATCTTTTCCCCCAATTTTTTAAAACAATTTACATTTTTCGTCCCGTCATTTAAATAAAAAAATTTTAATTAAGTTTTAAAATTTCTATTTTTTAAAAATTTTTAACTTTAAAAATTTTTTTTCCCCGAATACATATCATAATTTTTTAAGGATTTATTTAATATAATTTTAAATAAAAAAAATGAAGGGTTAAATTTTTATTAGTTAAAAAATTTTTTTTTTAAAAATAAATACAAACCCATTTATATTTTAAAAAATTTGTTTTATTTATTAAAATATTTTAAGGGCTTTTATTTTTAAATATACATTTTTTAGAAAACAGTAAAATTTGAGTTTACTTTCTAATTTTTTATTTGAAAGTTTGTTTTGTTTATTATTAAAAAAAGTATATACATTTCCCTTTAAAATTTATAAATGTTATTTTTTCAGGAGAAAAGCGGGGAAGTCTTCATTCCCCTTATAAAAGAGGGTTTAAACAAATAGGCCCCAAACCCCCCAATTTTTAAATAAAAGTATTAGAATCCCATCGTTTTCCAAAAAACCCGAATTATAAATTTCAAAAAATACTGAAGTTTATTTAATTTACTTTAAAAAATTTTTAAATTAGTTTATTACCCCTTGGGCATATTTATTAGATATGGGGGGAATTTACATTTTTTTTTTAAATTTTATTTTTTAGAGCCGCCTGTCTGTTTTCAAAATTATACAAAAGATAAAAAAGCTTAATTTTATAATTAGGTTTTTGCCTAAAAAATAACCAAAAATCTATAAAACTTATAACATTATAATATATATTATAAAAAAAATATATATATATTAATTTAATATTTATTTAGATATATTATTATAATATATATATTTATTATATTTTTTAATATAATATATATTATATAAATTTTAAAATATATTTAATTTATATATAAAAAAAAAATATATAAAAATATTTTAAAATTTTTCTTCTTCCCTCATTATCCCTTTTTTATTTTGATAAGAATTTCCCCAATGATCAAGGGTTTTTTTGGGACATTTTTTAAAACCCATTATTTTAAAACCAAGAAAAAAGGGAAAAAAGACAAAATTTTGGAATTAAAACACTACATGATTATTTAAAATTTTATTCGCTAAGATCCAAAAAAAATTTCACGATAATTTTCCAACCCCGGAATAGATAATCTATTTATAAAATTTTTTAATAAAAAAATAAATTATAATTTTAATATATATATATTATATTTTAATATAATTTTTTTTTTAAATATTATATAATAATATTTAAATTAATTTTTATATATTATATGAAAATGTTTTTAATTACCCATCTTTTTGATATTTGATTTCTTTTTCTTTTCCCTCCCAAATCATTCCAAAGGGTTTAAAAAAAAAGGTAGAATGAGAAGATGATGAGGGGTCGGGATCAGGACCGGGGCGAGGGAAAGAGAATTTTTTTTTTTTCCCTTAATTTTCCCTTACAGAAAACAAAAATTAATTGAATACTATTTTTCATAATTTTAAAACCCTTTAAAATTTTTTTGGTTTTTAATTTGAAAATTATAAATTTAAATTTATATATATTTATATTAAAAATAATTAATAATTTAATATATATATATCTTTTTTATAATTAAATCACCAAAAAAAAATTTGCAATACAATAACGATTTTCCCCAATGTACTAAAAAGTTTTAACCCACTTCCCGCCGGGGATTTAATGCCCAAAGAAAGGGCGCAAAACGCACTGTAGGCGAAAAAAATTTAAACAAAATTTTTAGCGAGCGCCAAAATGCTTTGCTAGAAAAATGTACAAGGGGGGCTTCACGCGACCCCCGGAATGGCAGGCAGGGGGAGAGAGAGGTGACAAACCTTCTATCTCCGCTCCCCCGCCTGATTCGAGCATTTTTGCGCCAAAAAAGAAAAAAAAAATTTAAATTTTTTTTATTCCGAGCTAGAACCTTTTATATGAGATCAAGTGCTATATAGTGAAGCCTTATCAAATCGATTAAATTTTTTTTTTTTTCCCGGGAAAAAGAGGGGTCACACTAACGTGAACCGACAAAGTTTGTAGCCCTGGACCAGTCGACTGTGCGAGATCTTGTTTTACTTAAGGAAAAAAGAGATACCGTACCAATTAT
Organism: Dione juno; assembly: GCA_037127375.1. NCBI lineage: Eukaryota > Metazoa > Arthropoda > Insecta > Lepidoptera > Nymphalidae > Dione > Dione juno. The sequence goes on from JAXRJS010000102.1 coordinate 261,204, forward strand.
GAAAGATGAAATGAACACTTAGCCCGGCGGCACAGCGCGATGAAAAGCGACGGCGCGGGCGACCCCCCCTTGCAAAAAAGTCGAAGGACGGACTACAAAATGATCCTATAAGGTTTATTTTTCTTGACGTACAAAACCCCGTAAAACCATTGTTTGTTAGGCCCCCGGTCAGCCTGAACTAAAAAAAAAAAGCTTCTCGTGAGAGAGAGTTAAATAAAAAAAAAGCATCCTAGAGTTAAAATAAGGCGCCCAATGGGTACACTCAGTCCTCCGCCAATACCCTCTGGAAGGGAAAGGGAACGCTTAAAGTGGGAAAAAAAAAGTCCGCTTGAGGACCCATGGTTCAATTATGGAAATTTAAAAATAAATTGTTGAACAAAATAGTGGGTGGGACCAAATCAAGGAGTTTAGACGATCTCGTCTTCACGTTCCTTTTTCAGCTTTATATATATATATATATATAAAAATAAAAATAATAATATATATAATATATACAAAATTTGATGTAGGCTAAATATTATAGTCTATAGTTTTCACCGAAATTGATATCGATACAAAAATAATTTATGAAACCTCGGGGCGCAATACATGTATGCCTGTATAAGCGACGGTATGTGCCCGGTGAGTTCAACCCACTCGATTGAATGTTTTCATTTTCTTCGCTCTGGCAGTGGAGAATCATAGAGGAGAACGGAGAATCTTAACACTGGGTCCCTTCTACCTACGGTTCTTTTTGCCTACTGTGCTATATGCGGGATACAGCGTGAAGTTATGAAATTTCATAAAAATTATATAGATTATTTATATAGTTTCTCTATAAAAATGAATCTCAAACAAAGCGGAGAGTTGAAACACTCCGTTCCCATATGTTTAAGCCCGCTTAAGAAACATTTTATGTTCCACGGCGTAACTCAATACCGCAAATTATCTAACCTAATCGTAATAAATAATTGTATGTAAAATTTTGAATCCACAACTACCTTGTAAAATATACCAAAACCACAACCAATGAGCAAATATATACAAAAGATAACGTGAAATACGCTTGTGCATTTAATTTCCTGTCTTTAAACGATCTCGGTTTAAATCATGTCTCTTGTCTACTTACTACATAGAATATATACTATGTTCATATATATATATATATATATATATATATATATATATATATATATATATATATATATATATATATTGACTGACAAACTTGTGAATCGTAGAGAAGCTTTAAGAACCGATTTCTCAAAATTCCTACGGGAATACAAAAAGGGTGATTTGAACCTGCTACCACCGTGTAGTACAAATAGTCATTACATTACACACAAGCGCCACAACGGTGTTGCCATACAAACAAAAATCTCATTACTCGAAAGCCAAAGAGTACAAAAATTTTATAGATAATGTATAGTTTTTGCTAGACCAAGCTTTTTGTACATTTAGTCTGCTTAAAACTTTTTTTTTTTAAACAATAAAACGGTGAAATGAGACTCAATTTTTTTTTATTTAACTTTCTATTTAAGTTAATTTATTCGTTGTTTTTTTTCTTCTTCATAATATTAAAGTAAATTAATTAAGATCTAATCAATACTTATCTGTAAGAGGTTTTATTTTAGCTTAGTTTATTCGAGAAGAATTGTGTTTATATTTAGAATGGGGGAAGGAATAATAAATTAAATAAATACCTGCACGCTGTATCTTGTAGCCGTTTCCATGAGGCGCGGGTTCTAATCCCGATGCGTTCAAATTTTTAAATGTACTCTTTAAGTATTTTTCTATTTTTAGTGGATTAAAAAAATATATTATATACATTTTATAGTTATAGTTTATATTTTGACTTACATAAAACCTTTTACCTTTATAACAGTACAAATTGTAAGTAATATTTTCATTTAATTGAATTCGAACTGGCTACCACCGACCAGCCTATAAGAATTACTATATATATATATATATATATATATATATATATATATATATATATATATATATATATATATATATATATATATATATATATATATATATATATATATATATATATATATATATATATATATATATATATATATATATATATATATATATATAATTTCTACGAATGTTCCCGCTTCATACGTATGTGTGTATGTAACAAATCATTTGACACGGTTATTTTACCGTTGAGCGAGCTCGTTCGCATTGTACGCGTACGTCACGGTTTTTTTTCACGCTGTATCCCGCATATATAACTGTATACAGAGAGAACTTAGTGTCGAGACACTCCGTTCTCTGCTTCACCTCCATTCTAAACTATTACAATATACCGACGGTCTGACTGTGAACTGGAAAGTGATTTGCCTTGTCTCTTATAAAGTATGACACTTAATAGAGATTGTTTTCAAATCTAACAATGACTGACACTCTGACTGACTGACCGTTACTCTTAGAATGTAGAGATATTTATAAAAAAAAATGTGTTTAAATTGTTTGAAGTTAAAAAAATGAAGTGACTTGTTTACTTCCTAAATAGAGAATAGTATTCTAAAGTAATAATAACTAAAAAAAAAATATTTAAATCAACAGTGCTATGGAAATGTAACGGATAAGAGTCAACTTGTATGTGTTTGTTTCGACTCGCCATGTTCTTAGAACTGTGTACGTACATTCTTCACGTTATAAGGTGTATTGGGATTGGGATTGGTTGTGTGGTGGTACAGTGGTTGTGGGGTCGACCACCATCACCACCTGACCTGACCTGCTGCATATAGCAGTATGGAGAACCTATTGTCAAGAATTTCTGATTTTCATTTCTTGATACTATATTATATGTAGATTGACGGAATATATATATATATATATATATATATATATATATATATATATATATATATATATATATATATACAAACATATAAATCATTAACCTTGTAAATAGATATCGAACCCACTACACCACGATGACGTCATCACATTATTATAAATTTCCTAATAGCCTGTATAAAGGAAGTCATTAGCCCTTATAGTTCAGTAGTTATTTACGACACGATGCATTCTGTTTCCGGTTCATTTCTTGTCAGGGGGAGTGGTGTATTCACTCTATGGTTATTTATGATGACATTTATTTTTTTTATTGTCCTCTATAAGAGGGCATAGATTTGTCTTGATGGTGTATGCGGGTTCGAATCGAGATTTTAGTTTATATTGTAAATAATGATGACAAGGTTATGGATGGGGTCTTCTAAGGGAAAGTGTATTAAGTCAAGTGAAATCATTTTTTTTAATTTAATTTACAATTATTTAATGATAATAATACCATAAGGTAAATTGCTATGGTGTTTATGAGCTATGACACATTACATTCGCATTAATCAGGTATACTTGTTCTCTGGATTACTGGATTATCTCATACAAAGTTAATTTTTAATTTGATTTAGTATAGCATGGGCTCACTTTTATTTTTTTTTTCTCTCTCTCCCCTCTCTTTATCTCGAGAACTTATGAAAGTATAGAAAAATATAATATATATATATATATTATATTATATATATATATATATAATATATATATATATATAATATATATATATATATATCTATATATATATATATAATCTATATTTTTTTTTTGTAACAAGTGATCCCAATCCCTATAGGCCGAGGTAAAATGTCCTAAAGAGGGACAGAGATTAAGAAGGACTGGACGAAGGAGTGAGCTATGCGCTACCCGGGCGGTCAGCCGGCCGAATGAGACCCTCAGGTGATCCCGGGGAGGCTCAGCCTAGCGACCAGCGACTTGTAGCAGCTCAGGATCAGAAGGAGGGGGAAGGATGTCTCGAGGTAGTCTTCGGGCGTCCGGCGGACGGGAGGCCACCGGAGCGATGTCTCGGATGTGAGGGTGATCCGAGGCGTCGGCTCCGTGGTAGACGCGGGCAGCTAGCTGGGTGATGTGACTCTCTAGGCTTTCGATACGGAGGTCGCGCTGAATGGTAGCGTTCCTCACGTATCTAGGAGCCTGGACGACTCGTCGGAGAGCCACATTTTGCACCGTCTCAAGGACCTTCCGAAGACTAGGTCTCGTGAGGGAGTACCAAGCTGGGGACGCGTACGTCATATGGGGTCTGATGTACGTTTTGTACAACCCCAGCCTGGTGCGGAGGGGAAGGCGGGATCGGAATAAGGGATGCAGCAGGGCCAGTGCAGCTCGACGCTGCGTTCCTGGCTTGGCTACCTGGGCCGACATGGAAAGTTTTCCTTTCTATGGAGACGCCCAGGTAGGTGACTTGGCGGGACCATTTGACCTGTTCACCCTGGAGAACAAGCGGAGGAGGCACCTTGTGGAGCCCAAACGCAATCGCTTCGGTCTTGGCCACGTTAATCGTGAGCCTCCACTCCGCAAACCAGTCCGGTAGCAGGTCGAGGGCACGCTGGAGTTTGAGAGCCGCGTGGGTGAGGTTCAGGGACTTAGCCAGGAACGCAATGTCATCGTATAGAGGGCCAGTGTGACATTGTCGTGAACTGCGATGTCATTGGTGTACATGGAATACAGGGTAGTAGAGATGGTACTACCCTGGGGTACCCCTGCTGCGATGGGATGGCTGCTGGATAGAGCGTGGTCCACTTTAACCCGGAAGGTTCTGCCGCGGAGGAATTCGGCCAGAACCCTCACCAGGTGATGGGGAGTGCCCGCCCGGATCACTTTGTGGAGCAATCCGGGGTGCCACACCCTGTCGAACGCCTTCGACACGTCCAGGAAGATCGCTGCTGCCTTCTCCTTCCTGTTCATGGCGGCCGCTGCGAGTGGAGGACGCGTGCTAGTTGCAAAGTGGTCGAATGACCACTGCGAAATCCAAACTGCTCGGGGCGCGGTTGGAAGTGCGCCTCCAAGAGAGGGAGGCAGTAGTCTCTCGAACAGCTTGGATGAGGCGTTCAGCAGGGTAATGGTCGGTAGCCGTCGGGGCGCCTTCGGTCCTTCCCTGGCTTCGGAATCATCACTACCAGGCCTTCCTTCCATATATATATATATATATATTTTTTGTTCTTTTTTTTTTTTTTTAAGTAATTGGAAAGTGTCACTTTGCATACTTATATTGTACAAAAACGTTGCAGCTTAGGCTTAGCTTGCTTAGCTTTTACTTGCAGGGAAGGCAGAAAGAATCGAACCTGCAACCTTCGCGTGTACAATCGGCTTCCCTACTGTAGCCTACTTTCTCTATACCTACAAATAAAAAAAAATACATTTTGCGATCTAAAAATGGTAAATAAACAGGCATATGCTTGACTGACTTCATTCTTAGCGGAAGTGAACACCCTTGACATTGAAGCGTGAAAATTGAACTTTACATTATTTTGAACATTATACAGCTATAAATAGAGACTATGAATTTAAATTATATTTGACGATTTCTCGTTTCCGGCTACGTCTGTCAACGTCGTCGTACCATTTCCCATTCATCCCATAGACTATGTTAAAAAAAGAACGCGGCGTTGAGTTCCGCCACCATACAAATATTGCTTGAGAATGGAATGTCGTAATACTAAGTTATATATCAAGGCATTCTTCGTGAGTCAGGAAAATTCACAGGCTCCGAGGGCAGTTTCTTCGAAGACGAACGAGATGGCGAGAAATTTTTATACTTAATTTTTTAAATTATCATTTTACTATAAATAAACATATAATTGACACAAACACACACACACACACACACACACACACACACACACACACACATACAAATAGTAAAAGCATTTCATTCCACACAAACATTGCTGTAATACTCTTGTATAGAATAGCTTAGCTCTATTAGCTACATATAAAGCTATAGAATAGCTAATTAGCTTCAATACTTTTAGGAAATTATAATTTTTTTAACGTAACGGGATTTGAACCCACGCTTTTTGGAGCTTTTTAGCTGTACGAAGTGCGTTCAAAGTAGTTTTCAATTGTAAGCTTTTCCATAGTAATTAACCAATTTCAAAAAAAAAAAAAGGAGGTACATTTGTTTGTATATGTGTTACGCGACTTTTCGGCTAATTTGTTCTTTTTTATATATCCATATATATTTTATTATTATATAGATTTTATTAGTAAATAGTCATTGTAATCATTATATATATATATATATATATATATATATATCTATATATATATATATATATATATATATATATATCTATATATATATATATATATATAGATATATATATATATATATATAATATATATATATATATATATATATATTCTTCAACTGACATAGCAGGTACAGATACATTAAATTCTAGAAAATACCAATATATATTACCACATCAGGGAACCAAACCTGTTACCCATTTGTTCTATTCTTTACTATACTATAAAGCAACATTGTTCTCACTCAATGAAAGTGAAACCGCAAAAAAAAACCAACCCTAACCAAATGACATGAATGGGGTGGGGTGGGGTGGGGTGGTTGTGGTACAAAGGCATAATTGGACACGTTCCGCCCCAGAGATAAAATTTACAAATAATCATATATGTCTGTATTATTTCTGTAGGGAAAGGGCTGTCTGTGAACGACGGTTGCGGGTTCGATTCCAACTCGGGGGTCACAAGTTGGTCTCGATATTTGGATGGTATGTGAGGAACGGAGTGTCTTAACACAATGTTCTCTCTCTCTCTACCCTGCTGTATGTATATATGCAGCGTTAAGCTTTTTCTTTATTAATATGTTTAAAACGCTTGTACTAACTTTCATGATGTCGCAGTAGCGCAGGAATAGGTTGTGGGTTCGATTCTCGCTTGAGGTAATGAATTATTACCATAATTCTGCTCTAGCATATATAGTGCTGCTTTGACCTCCGTCACTTCACAAGCAATCTCCTCAAATTCAGGTAGAAAATTGTGGACGAAGCGTCTTTATACCAGGTTGTCATATATTAAGGATAAAACGTGAGGCTGGACAAGCCCCAAATACCTCTTTCAAGCGACGTCCATGATGACCAACCAACATGCCATTCGTGTTCCGTATATATTTAAAGTATTAGCCGATTTGTACATGCGTATTTGATCTCTACCCTACAGCTTCTGTATCACAAAAAGATTTTAATCTCCAAAAAAAAAATATATATATATATTGTAATTCAATACTTAACCGCATCTGGTCACGAGTATTGTGACATCTAACGAGTGAGGGGTACTTACAAACTTGTGACGTTTTTAGGGTACCGTAATGCAATTGAAAAAAAACGGAACGCTTTTATTATCACTATTGTCTGTATTTGTGACTTTCCGTCTAGATTTAGGTCTAGATAATTTCTTAAAAAAATTTACATCATCATCTTTGAAAGCAGTTCTGCTGAGAAGAACTGGCGAGAGCCAAGAAACTTAACTTCTCGTTTTTAGCTTCACGCTGTATCCCGCACATAACAGGATAAGGGAACGTAGTGTTAAGACACTCTCTCTTCCCACTTTCCGCTTTTATGGACATTGACACACACTCAATTTTGCCAGATACCAGAGCGATAAATAAAAATAATTCATTCTCCCCTCATGGGAATCGAACCCGCAACTGTCTCGTTAACTGTTAGATTGTCTGCCTCTGCGACGCGACGCGACGGTTTCAATAAATATATAAAAAAACATTAGATTACCGAAAGTGCATTAATAGCATGTATACTACACACACACACACACACATATGTGTATATATATATATATATATATATATATATATATATATATATATATATATATATATATATATATATATATATGTGTGTGTGTGTGTGTGTGCGTGTGTGTCATTTTATACAATACTATAGGTACTATATTAGTCCAGTTGTTGTCAAATGGAAATGACTTAAAACTGTGTATGGCACATGACACATGTCACGTGACAGATTGTAAGTGCCCAAGGGAAGTCTAACGAGGACTGTGGGCTATGTAATATATATTATAGTCTATAGCCTTAGTTAAGTGGACTGTACTAACACGCAAATCATTATTCAATATAAATTTGTAGTTCCCGAGATTAGCGCGCTCCAGCAGATATACCTACTGTTGGATTTTTTCTCATATACTTTACCTAACAAAGCCTCCGCCCCCCCCCCAAAGTCCCACCCCCTCCCACTGTGACACATCCTCAAATTAGTCAAAAATAAAAAAAAATATATATATTAATCATATGTAAATCCGGACATCAATAGCACTTCATTAATAACGGGATCAAAACCGACTTGTCAAATAGTCATCCCCCTGTATAATATAGTTGGGGTGAATATATTATATATAGACTATTATTTATTAGAGAATTTAATAAGATTGTCTTTGTATTTGACCAGGTGGTTAATTTTTTTTTTGCCTAATTTTGACAGTCGTAACCAACATTTTGTATGACTGACTGACTGTTTGTTAGTTGCTATATCTCGCATTATATGTATATATATATATATATATATATATATATATATATATATATATATATATATATATACATATATATATATATATATATATATATATACATATATATATATATACATACATAGATTCTCAATCGAAATAAGTTTTCATGGACACGGATTAAATATTATTATCTTTTAAACCTCAGAACAAATAACTAAAACAGAATGTTTGCTTCACATCAAGCTGATGTGACATCGCGTGTGAAATGTATGGACAGACGGACGAAACAATTATTATGTAGAGTACAGTATAGTAGGGGAGAAATGGCGATTATCAAAAAAAAGCATTATCATATAGACTTTTGAAGTGGTACTGTCCCACTGCACTGTTGTTTTGCCAGGGTACGATATATACATTATTTATTTACACAAATGGAAATCGAACCCACGACCGTTGCGTTTACAGTCAGATGCCGTTCCTATAGCCTATATCCACGCCTATATAGCCATGCTTATAGCCTCTAGTCTATACTAATATTATAAAGAGAAGAGAAGAGGGAGAAAAAAACGATTCGTGTTTTGTTTGACAGCGATAGTCTCCGAAACTACGGAACCAATTTGAGCAATTGTTTTACCATTAGAATCCTTCATTATCTGTGATGGACATAGGCGGTAGAATATTAACATAAACTTTAGAGATCCGTATGAAAATTTTAATAATTATAAAAAAGACAGCCGAGTTTGAGAGTTGTCCGTACGCTGAGTAAATGGTTCAAATGTGACAGAATTGTCTAATATCAAAAACTATTAATAGTCTACTTATCTAGGAAGGTAGACTAGTAGACTGTAATATAAAAAACGAAAGAGGCCATATAGGCTGTATTTAATTACGTTAATAGTTTAGATAAGCGCTGACCTCGTAAGACCTCCTTGTCATACACCTTAGTTATTTCCATATGACGATGCAGACGAAGCTGTATGTGAGAGCTAGTTGTTTCAAGCCTTCAAAGCCTTCTAAGAGTTCTATAGAAACAGTGGGTACTAAAGACCCAGCCCGGTCTGAACAAACAGATAAGTGTCGCGCGAACGTGACATGCGATAATAGAAATTTTAGGAGTATATATATATATATATATATATATATATATATATATATATATATATATATATATATATATATATATATATATATATATATATATATATTAGGGGACCAAATTAAAAAAAATATATATAAAGAACAGGTGACCAATGACGGGATTTGAACCCACACCATATGGACCTATATGTTTTTCTATTATATAAATGAATATTGAGCAATTCCGTCAATCAAGTATGTCATAATGTACTCTTGATAGTTACTTATTTTTTATTACAGCCTAAGCCTCCTAGCCTTTATTAATACAAAAGCCCCAAACGAAAATCGAACCTGTAACTATTACGCTTAAGTAACGTCCACATCAAAAGTAAGTAAGTGTCTCCAATACATCCACGACCTCTGACGTTGTAGATGTCCATGGGCGAGGGTGACCACCACCATCACATCGTAACGTCAGCTCCCAGCACCACTGACCCTTCTGCTCGTTTGCCTCGTTAAAGTATCAAAAATAGAAAAAAAGTACAACAAAAAAAAACAATTTCAATTTCCTTAATTTAATGTGAATCTCAAATACCCGAAATGGAGAATGGAGGCGTCGTTTTCAAATTGATGAAAAAATCAGAGCTTTAGTGCTGTCCCGTTGTTGTTAAAGACAAACCGCGGCGTTGAGTGCCGCAACTGTATTGTGGTGTCTTTAGATGGAATGCGGAGAATGCAGTTTTTTCATATAAGGTTCTCATTCCCTGCCATTCTCTATGGAATACTCATTAGAATGCAGCTTGGTATTGCAATTGCATTGGAATTTAAATATAATATGGTTGTGGGTCCTTAAGCTTTGGAGAAACACTTATATGTTTTGTAAAATGAAAATTGCTTCAGCAATATCCTCAAAATGGAGAAAATGTGGAACAACAAGTAGAGAAAACCCGAAAACATGGTAAAGTTAATGAAAAACATTCCTTTTTTCTCCTTTTTCTCTTTAATTATGGCATTAGTTGACAAAGTTACATCATTAACGAGAACAGCTATTAGTAGTTGTCAAATAAGACAAGTATTAGAGATTTATGTAAATCTTGTTATATAGGCAAATTTAAATAAAATCCACTTGCTTGTTACATCATAACAGGGGAGTATGGGGGAGAGAGGGGTGTGGTGTGGATAAACCTGTTAACCTCACTCCCCCTCCCCATAGTGCCCAAGGGCCAAGATAATTAAAGTGAAATTGGTGCCCAAGATGGACCCACAGTGAAATTTATAACGAATGCATTACAGTGCTAAGTATTCATTTGAAAGATCTGAGCTTGGAGCAGTTCATCAAACATTCATCCCTTGTGGTTCCCCCCTAATTGCAAATATCATCACTTAATAAAATCGAGATGCCCATTCTACAGGGTGTTCGGTTTTATCATTATTACCGAATCTGGCGTAATTTTTTTTCTTAATAATTGTCCTTTATGTTTGTTTGTGGAATATAATCAAGTATGTTTTGTTTATAGTGTTAAGTCATGGTAAGATGAATTTAAAACTAATTTCTAGGTGCAACTTCGTCTGCGTTGTCAAATGGAAATATATGACAGCTGACACATGACACATCACAGATACTATAACTCGCGTTACAAACGATTGACGTTAACCAGCCTATCCATTCTTTAGAGCCAGTAGCTCATGAGATAAGAGCGTTCAACAAAACAAACTTTTAATTTATATATTATTACAGATAATGAACTAATTCCTGAAGAAAAAAAGTTATATTCATAATAAATAAGTAGTGTTTAAGAAGTGTACGTGTTTAGTAATCTGTGGAAATTTAATTGATATTTGTACCATTTTCTATTATTTACTGTACTGTTTGTTATCCTTAGAAAAAAACAATTCCCTGAAAAAAAAACCATTTTTCCTATAGCGAAACTCAACTTCGCATTGAAAAAGACATATATAAATAATTTTAGTACACACATTTATATTATATATATATATATATATATATATATATATATATATATATATATATATATATATATATATATATATATATATATATATATATATATATATATATATATATATACAATCTATCAAATTAAAAAAATTATCCCAAAATATACTAAATAATACGTAGAACAAACTATCTCGTTTGCAAATTTCATCTAAATCTAAACCAGTTAGAAACTTTAGTTCGAAAACTTTTGTATCTGAAGCTTTTAGCTTAGTTGGTACCTTCAATGAATAGATAATAGATTTGAAGAGCTCTGTAATTTCGCTTTAATTTAATTAACTGGCATCCATAGTTTAGTATACAGCTACATACATAAATAAAATATACTTTAAGTGCAGTTATTAAAAAAAAAAATAACAATATGTGATATCATAAATTGAACACGCTGTATACAAATTGAATCACAATCGACACTTTGTAATAAGCGTTCTACCCTCCATAACAAGCTCTGCCCCGCGGCTATGTCCAAATAACACGCGTATGATATATTGCTATATTGCAACCGTTTGTTTGTACGTCACACAATAATACTGACGCCATTGTGATGTTGGAGAGTCTTACCTGCTTGTGACGGTTGGGGTTCGATTTCCATTTGAAACAAGTTTTTTTTTGTTTCACACTATATCCCGCACTTAGCTGGGTGGATAGAGGGAATCGTGGGTAGAAGGAACCTAGTGTTAAGACACTCCCTACTTTTCCACCTTTCGAGGTATGGCGATTGCATTATTGATTTGGATCTTCTACATAGAATGTTCAAGAGTGTTTTATTTTTTTTTATGTTACTCGTACTTATTTTTAAGCATTTGGTAAAATATCGAAAAACTTAAATTAAAATTAGATAAATAAAACGTTTCTGTCTATATATTTATTAAACAAATAATAATTTTATGCGTGGTCTCTTGGGTTGTGGGTTCGATTCCTATTGGGGGGAGCGAATTATTTTATTTACATGCTCTGGTAACGATAAGTTCTGCCACTCAACACGCAATATCACACAGTGCGTGGAGAACGGAGTGTCTTAACACTAGGCACCCTCCACCTACCCTCCTATACGCGGGATACAGGGTGAAGCTATTTATTTAATTATTTTAACTCAATTTCTTGACCCATCCACATTACTCCATAACGGTATTACAAAACCAAACTTAAGTGATTATACGATCCCCCGAGGATCACCAGAATATGTACAGCAAATGTAATACAAGGTACCGACAATTTGTTCTCATAATAGCCTCTTATAGCCCCTATACATGTATTGAGGGAGCTTGTTATTGACCAATTGAAGGAAAGAGGATAATGTGTTTAAACACTTATTAGATATAGATAATTGGATATATATTGTGTTAGTACTGCTGCAATGGAATAGGCACTGGTGTATGGGAAGTGATACTTCAAAGCTGTATGTTTGCTTGCATGAGTAAATCTCAAGAACAGTTAGTTGGCTGGAATTGAATATATAAATACATTTATGGAGGAAGTCCGTTGATACTATATCACGTTTCGATTTAATTAATATAAAAAAATAATATTTGCTAATGGTTATGAGTTAAAATGGTATTTGTATCTCCACGCCATCAATCTTCACTATACAGAAGAATATATTTTACCTGAAGCAGCAGCTAACAGATAGCCGTCTGTTTGCGTGGTCGTCACATGGTACCGCGTGGTCAAATAGAAAAAAAAAATCTAACCATTAACTTAGTGTTATATAATCTATAGCCTACCTCTGTATTATTTTATTCGTACCACTAGTTCCTGAGATATGCGCGTACAAACAAACGGACGTCTTGTTTTATATTAGTATTATTCTATATATATAGTAAACACAAAGTCATTAGATGTGATCATCTCGCCCCCATTCATCCTAATGGAGAGCTATTTGGATCTTTGGAGACTTGTTTCATGTACATTGTTATAAATTAAATTCTTTATATTAATTTATTATATTCAATTGTGTCGTGCTTCAACTTAGCAAATTTAAGTTGATCTCTCTCTATCTCTCTCTCTCTTCAAATTAGTTGAATTGTAAGGTTTTTTTTATAGAAATTAGGTTTTTAATATACAATGTTGTAAGTACATACATTTTTTTAGATTTTAATTCCGATTTAACTGAATATTTATATATTTCAGTACTAAGTAAAAAGTCATAGTTGGTTACATTAGACAAATTGTATAAGTGGGTGGTGGGTGGTGATGGCGAGTGGTGGTGGTATTTCAAAATTGGTGAAATATGGAGAACGGAATAGCTAAACACTATTTTTTCTCTGCAAAATACAATGATAATTTAAAATATAATATTTATTAAACAATATCGTCTCCACTCCCTCCTCAGTGCCTCTATTAGAGTGTGTGTTAGTTATATGGGTGGTGTTATTTTTTTTTTTTTTCATCAATTGTCGCGACACTTATTAGGATTCCTTGAAACGTTTATTATTAAGAAAACCCTTACGTATATTTGGTACTAGTTTCTTTTCCTTTTTGATAGTGTTGTTTTTTCTCCTTGAACGGGACTCGAACCCAGAACTCAATCGCTTCTCACTTTTTTTATAAATGACTTGCTTTTATCTGCGACATGGCAATGGCATGACAGATGACACATTCTAAGTACAGAAGCAAACCTAACCGCAGGTACTACTTAGTGGTAGAGCAGTGGGCTACTCTGAAAAGATTAACGTTATGTAATATAGCCTATAGCCTATAGCCTTTATGGACTATTCAATACGAGACGGAGTTTTCAATTCAAACAAAACAAAATCTTGGCATTTATACAACAATAAATATATATAATAAATTAAACATTCATAATTGAAGATCATGTGGCAGAGGCATAGCGTCTGCCTGTAAACGCGGCGGTTGGGGATTCGATTCCCATGTGAGGGAAAAGAAATATTCTCATTTTCCTCCCTCTAGTACCAAGTACCAAGAGTCCTGCCACTTATCACGCAATATCTCTAAAGGCGTAATTGCGATACGGGATGAAGCTAAAAAAATTATTAAAATTAAATTTGAACCTACGGCTATCGTCGAATCAGGCTTATATCAACCATTTCACTGTACTTTCTTTTTTTATATTTAATATATGACAGTAACTCTAGCAGAATTCCATTAGTCTAGACTCGAGACAGATATTATATTATAATATAATATGGACGACATTTTTCATAATAAAATTAATACTTTTATATCAAATGTATACGTTTATACTTCATATATATATATATATACTATATATATATATATATATATATATATATATATATATATAATATATATATATATATATATATATATATAATATATATATATAATATATATATATATATATATATATATATATATATATATATATATATATTATAGTATATATAATAGACACATTTGTCATATTGGTAATTTTTTTTAATATTTATAACATCTTTCATCAAAATTTAAACCCCAATGATCCATTCTAACGCTAATGCTTCATCCACTAGAATTTACTATTAGATGAAGCTGAGTCCAATTCAGTCAAAATTCCTAATGGACTAAGAAATTTAAACCACATTCAGATGTAATCGGTTAAGACCGCACGAATCTAGTTCGAAGCGGTTTAAACTGGTAAGCTCTTATATCCATGGTTGGCACTTGCATAGGAATAAATATTTAATATATTTTCTACAATTTATAAATTTATAATTTAAAAGTGAATAATATATTTTTCTTACTTCTTTATTTAATAAATATAATATTTATTTCATCTACAATAATATTAACTATAATTAAACAGCTTTTCATTATACAATATCAATATTCTGTGAGAGTCAGTGGTAAGAGTGGTAGGGGGAGACTTGCGTTGACCAAGAGAACAGAGTGTCGATGATACCGGTGTAAAGTCACGTAAAAAGCATGAGGACCCCCTTGAAGGCCTCCATGTTTAAAGAGGTTATTGACAGTGGACGAGGCGAAAGAGGTATGGAACGTTTGATACTGCGTTCTCCCTGATTACCTCACTGGGGATAAAATGTGATATCCTGTAAATGTTTACACTCTTAAGGCACAGTCGGTATTTATATACTAGTATAGTTTTCAAGTTCTGGATTTGGGAGGATCTAATTTATAAAACAGATTTCTTTGATCAGATTAAGGATAGGATAGATCTGATTAGTAATACGTCAAGGTCGTTTCCTAGATAGGTGGAAAATATAGAAGTACACGGAAAAAAAAATTACTCTCATAGAGCTCTATCTACCTCTCTCTACCTTTACCAAATAAAAACAAATCGTAGATTTTTCTAGTGACAGAGATCGGCATTCATAAAAAAAAACCAATAAAAAGCTTGTTACTGTTATTAATAAGCTTCTGGCTTTTTTTATTATTAATTAAAAAGCTAGAAGTGACAGTCCTATATAACGGTCTAAGTGCGGATGAGACAAGTCGTTCAGATACGTGTTTTCGGGATATTTTCAGCTCAAAAGATACACATATGGGAGGAATATTTTTTAAATTACACTTTGATATTTAGATAAGGCTTGATTCGGCTGAAAAAACTAATTTACAAAATGTATAGAAATAGATGAAGTGTGGCGTTGAGTTCCGCCATTTAACACACAACTTATGTACTGAGTTCAACAGTGTTTTTAGCAAAGCTGAATTAGGCCTATTTATTTAAGAGTGCTTGTTACGAGCTTAATTTTCCTTCCACCCATAACCAGAATCCTCTTGTCTTCGCGGAAACCAACGCCGCGTTACGCGTACCCAGAGGTACTGTACAGATACAGTACATATTGCTTTATTACTAAGCAAATTTATGTTATTATTTATTAAACCAAATATTTCGTTGCAGGTCAAAACGTCGAAATAAGCCCGTTGGAGGCTGTGAGGCGAGAGGGAGATGACCTCACCGTGGTGTGCAAAGTGCCCTACCCTATTGACGCGTGTCGGTATGTATATAAAATATAAATTACTCTTAGAAATGGCAGTTAGTATTTAACTGACATTAAATTTATACTTTAATTGTTTTTGTAGCCTCACCCTGTATCCCGCACATAGCAAGGTTGACAAATGGAACGTAGTGTTAAGACACTCCGCTCTCCACTTTCTTCCTTATTTCGATACACTGCATGTAGATTGGATTCAATTTCTTTAACTAGAAAGAGAAAATTAAAATAATTCATTTCCTCGAGTAAGAATCGAACCCACAATCATAGCGTTTGTAGTCATGAAACAATTTATTTTTTTTATAAATAAATTGTATATATGTAATAATAAAAAATTAAAAAAAAATAAAGAACTATTCCCTTATCTAATTGTAATTAAATATGTATAAAATTTAATTTATTTTACTTAAAATTAGCTCGATTTAAAATCGATAATTTATATCATATATAATATTTTTATGTTTTTCCAGTATGACAGTTGGTTCCACATCGTATCGGCTGATACCAGGAAAGCAGGATGAGGAGATCGTGTATGCTGGACAGGGGTTACAGGTTCGATCCCCTTTTCTTTATTATTAACATTTCTCGATGTAACGACAAATCGATATAATCGATGATATTCGTAAATTTAGTGGAAATTTGTTTGTCTGTTCGTTGGGGTTATATGGGGGCTTATATACCAGGGGCTTCTAACCCCTTCTAACCCCTTATTACTCCGGAGACCATGATATAGGTATAAAAAATACTGAACCAATTTAAATAAACTTAATTCAAAACTAGTTCTATGATTTATATATAAAAAAATAACTTCAAATTTCTCCTTAATTTCCAGGTGGGAGAATGCGGCGCTCATATAAAGAGAGTAAGAGAGGAACTTAACGGAAACATCTCCTGCTGGCTCCCACCACAGTCTGGGGCTAAAGAAGTATCTGGGACTATGAGACTACTTGTTGCGAGTAAGTACTTAAGTGGCAGATAAAGCTTTCAGGCAGGATGTGGGTTCGATTCCTGCAACTTTCGCTATCTTATATTCACTTGGTAAGACAAGGTCTGGTGAGGTACCATTAGTTACCGACACCTCAAAATTGGAGGGAAAGCGGGGAACGGTGCCTGCTAAACGCGGGATACAGCGTGAAGCTATAAAAATAAAAACCTATACATATATTATACCGAAAATTCATATTTTACAATCCCACGAGCTTTAAAGTTAAAACCACCAAACGCCCGTCCAATTAGTATGGAAATTATCATACAAAAAACTTGGCGCCCGACGTGGGACTGATGTAAACATTGTTAAATTTAGTTTATCTATATGAAGCGTGTATGAAATATAAAAACAACGCATATAGTGTAAACAAAATATAAAATTTACTTTGTGTTTTTAAATTTTATATACATGTCACGATTGCTATTAAATTATGTACTAAACAATATTTATTTGTGATTGTAATATTTATTTTATACAAATGAATATGTACATATATTGTAATTGATATTATTCTCATTAGAGGAGAACGGAGTGTCTATACAATAGTTTCTTGCTACCAATTCTGCTATATGCGGGAGACTCTCTGCTTATCCTGTATATAGAGAGAAATAAATATTTTCAGTACTGATTTGACATGTGCACTTCCACATCTATTCGAACACTCTGTATAATACAGTATAAAATGTAGAATGGAGAGTTATATCTATAGTTATTATATATGTTAAATACAATGAGAGCATTAGCAGTGTTTCAGTGTAGTAGAGAGAGGAGAGAGGACAGTGGAGGTGACCGTTAACCCCCATTTTAAAGGGACCCTTTAAACCTACACTTTGGTTGCAAGTGCCAAGAACTGCTATGAGCTCCTCTCCCTATAGCTCGATGGTAATTTAGAAAGCTAAGGAGTTTCTTCGCTATAGGAAATTTTATAAAAATACCTTCAAGGGACGTGGGTTCAAATCCCGCAACGTTAAATACTACATTTTTATGATTTTAATTATATATTTTTATTCTAATAGTAAATAACACTTTTAAACATATTAAAACATAAGAAATAGGTTATTCATGTTTAAGTTGTAAGCAAAGTGGATAATGTGTACTTAGCATTTATTTTATAAAACAGTCTTCAAGATGTACATCCTTATCTTAAGTTTTTCTTTTTGGTCCTGACCTGACCTCTTTTCTAACACTTTATGTCGCAACGAGATCTTGTTTACTTTGTAACGCTTGGTAGATCTGAACATGGCACAAGTACAGCTAGCTGTGCATTCGATTCCTACTTAATTTAAAGCTTGTATTTAAAATACTTTTGCTTATTTGATCTGAACCAGGTTAATAAATGCCAATAAAATTTGTGCTGTAAGCTGGTCTGATGATGGAGTCAGGGTTTGAATATAGGATCTCTTCAGAGGTTTCCAGAAAACCACTAGGATACGTGTTTTGTAGTAGAATTTCTATTATCATCATTTCGAAAAAAAGACACCATGTCGTAATTTATATAGTGGATATTAGTAACTGAACGAATTTGAGGCTGTCTGGACGCAGTGGCAAAGCATGTGACTGTAAACGGGCACGGAAGTGTGTTCGATTTACACTAAGGAAAATCGATTACTTCATATCCTCACTCTGGTGAGAAGACAGCGCGGCGTTGAGTTCCGCTACACAACACTCAATATCCGGAAAATCGGCTGATGTGTGGGTAACGGAGTGTCTTAACACTAGGTTTTTTCTGTCTACCCTGGTTTATGCTGAAAATGCGGTCCGCTATTTTTTCTGAACTAATTAAAATTTTGTTTCTTCCAGGAGCACCAGAGGATCCTATATTGAACTCTCCTCCGCAAGCCACATTCAGGGAGGGAGACTTGTTTATGGCACAGTGCGTGGTGCCCAATGGGAGGCCTGCTGCCAAAATCACCTGGTTTATGGGTAAGTTTGAAATTATTCTATTAAATAATTCAGGATAATTTATTTTGGTAACTTTATATTAAAAAAAAGTACCAAGCAAAATATGCAAGATATTTGTGAGTTTGATTTCTAGTGATTAGAAGGAAAGTTTTCAAGGTGAAGGTATTCAAAACACTTTCTGCAATTTTTTCTCATAGATGAAGTGCAGCTCCTCGCTGGAGTACACCAGCCCATCATCACATCAGAACCTGGCAGTGACTTGCAAACAATCAGCCAGAACGTCTCCAGGAACTTGGCACCAGAGGACAATGGAAGAAAACTATCTTGCCGATCTGAACATGAAGCTTTAAATGGACCTAAGGAGGTTGCGAGGCAGATAACTGTTCATTGTGAGTTACTTTGTAATGAATTCTAGAATCTATAAAATAAAAAATAACTTAAATTAAAAAACTTAAATATAAAATATTTGTACATATTTCACTTATTTTCTTTCTTATTATTATTAAATAGAATTTTATAATTGACTAACAAAACAAAATCTGTCACCACAGATCCGCCAAAACGTCTAGAGTCCGGTCAAATCACCATTTTTGGACTTAAAATTGGTTCTGAGGGTCGTTTGAATGTCACTGTGAGAGCAAACCCAGCACCCTCCAGCGAGTGGACCATTGGCGACCTCGTGCTGATACCACCAAGGAATAACGAAGACGGATCTATTATGGCATTGGAGCCTGTGCATTTGGTAAGAGTTGGGATAATTTGAAATTAAATTAAATTTGTTCTTTTTTTTCGATAGAGGCTCAGCTTTTCTTGGAAGACTATTGGAAAATCAATAATATTATAAAAAAGGCTGTCGTGAGTAAATATGTCCCCAAGGACCTGCTTAAGTCCATACTATAACTTATTACGCAGCTTAATAACCCATTTTATGCAGCTTATATTTTTATAATAAATACAAATAGCAAGGTAGACAGAAGGAACCTAGTGTTAAAACACTCCGTTTCCGTATCCGTCTAATTTTCCAGACATTGATTGGCGGAACTGAACGCCGCGCTTTATCTCGTTACCAGAGCGAGGATATCAAATTGCCCCACTTCCCTGGGTGGGGATTGAACCTACAACTGTCGCGTTCACAGTCACGCCACGATGGCCTTTTCATTTTATTTGTCAAAAAATAATTTTAAAAAATTATAAAAGCTTTTTTTTTAATTAAATACTTAAACGTGAACAGGGCGGCGGCTACTACAACCTGACGCTGGTACTGATGAGAGTGGCCAAGGAGGACGTCGACCGAACATACTACCTCCGCGTGTTCAACGATCTGGGCAGGGAGGAGTTCGCTCTACGACTGAGCACCATGGATGAACCAGCTGGTGGGTTTCTATTTTTATATATTTTTTATATATTTTTCCCATATATGGTATCGAAAATTATGGTGTTTTTATGTAATATATAACACATATTGATTAAATATGAATATTTATCAGTGGCGAAGAGCGTTATTTTTATAAAGGTAAGCCGGCGTTTTATAGTTTCTAATGTATGATAATTTCAAAAGATTTATAGTGAGAGTATAGTTTTACAAAAGGTAAACCGACGTGAACCCTGTAATATGGACACTTAGTAACTGATATTTATCGTTAATAAATATTTTTATAGTACCTGTATTTCGGGTAAAGTTCCTGAGGTAAAAACGTTCAAACAAACGAACTTAGCTTCATAATGTTAGTACATATATACACACACACACACACACATATATATATATATATATATATATATATATATATATATATATATATATATATATATATATATATATATATATATATATATATATATATATATATATATATATATATATATATAATATTAATACATTAAATATATTCGACAGCGCGCAAAGCAAAGTCATCGTTTCTCACAATCGATGTCTACGGTAAGAACTCCAAGAAGGCCTTATGTTATGGTGTTTATTTTTGTATATTTAGGTATAATAGTTTATATATATATATATATATATATATATATATATATATATATATATATATATTGTGCATTGTGCATGTAAACAATATCAGGCCTTGTTATTATTTAAGAAAAAATACTTAGTTTAGGGAAAGTCGTTTCTTCTTCCATAGAGAATGAAGTTATATGTTGAAGTTTTAATATTTTTTTAAAGTGTTAATCCACATCCTTAAGGATAGAATCAGTACTTGAAGAAAACATTACAATTTGAACGCAGCGGGATTTGAACCCGCGCCTCGCAGAAATTTGTAAAAATCTCCCTACAGAAATGCTAACAACGTAATAAGTTGTATAAAGCGAATAAGTGAGGAAGAACGCATGGCTTAGTGGTGAGAGCGCTTGGACGGGAAACATGAGGCGCGGGTTCGAATCCCGCTACGTTCAAATTTTTATGTTTTCTTTAAGTATATTTAAGTCTTTTAGACAGTTGTATAATAGAAGTACTTAGTTAGATAGATTAGTCATTTTCAATATGTAATGTATCGAGTTAATTTATTATTATTATAATACAATTGATTGAAAAAAATATTTTTTATATTATTTTGTAGAAGTTGTTAGAATTAGAAAGTTGATTTGCTTCTGGTAAGATTTAACTAGAGGTTAAATTACTATATATTGATTTTAAACTGCATTTGCAAGGAATTCTTGATGAATTATTATTTTTTGTTATAATTATTTATGTTATTTCCATGAATGTTGAATTTTAAATGAATGTTGAATGGTTGAATTGAGAAATTGAACTGGTATGTATTTTTCGTAAATTGGTTGCATCATGAAGCAAGCATGTTTATGTCAACGGAATTTGTTCTGTTGCTATATGCATTATTGTCATTTTATTTGGTTATGAGTATCTTATTTATATATAATACAAAATTTCAATATAAAATTTAAAAAAAAAAATTAAAAATAGCGTACATTTTATATATTCCTTATTAAGTAAAAGGAGATCAAGTGATAAAACTCTCTATGTTCTACTTTTTAAGTGTCTTAAAAACTATTCTCTCTGAACAGGTGTAGAGCTAGAGGCCGGAGCCATCGTTGGCATTGTTATAGCAGTTCTAATACTTCTGATCGCTGTCTTCCTTATCGTGTTTGCGAAGGCAACTGATAGATGGTGTTTCGCTGGTAAGCTATAATCTTTATATATATATATATATATATATATATATATATATATATATATATATATATATATATATATATATATATATATATATATATATATATATATATATATAATTTATAAGTCGTTTGGATATATTTTTTTTTGCCCTTTGCCATTTGAATGAGCTATTCATATCAATTTAGGTGATATGTGGTGTGTTATTCGGACTTTATGGATGAGAATACTTCAAAGTCGTCTCACAATGTTTTTCATAAGTCATTTAGTGTTTATTGATGTTGTAATAGCAGCATATAGATTGATTGTGGTGAGAAATTGGATTTAAAAAAAAAATTTTTTTAGCAAATAAGTTTTTTTAATAACTTAATAATAATCCAAACGATTCCTAAATATAGTATAGTAGTGGCGAATGAGTTTTATCGCGTTACCCTCTCATTCGCATTTGAAGTATTTTGACAATAGAATATCACCTTTATCTTAATAATTAATTATTATTGTAATAAACATTAAATTAAATTTTTATATTCACATTTATCAATAAATAATTTAATTTCGAATTTTATTGCATTTGCCTTTTTTGTCGAAAATGTCAAACTATTGTCAAATAACTTAAATAAGTCTTGTTTTATTTTTTTTCAATTAAAATATTGACAACAACATAATATGCATGATCATTACAATTCATTCCTAATTATTGCATGTAATGATTTTTTATCTGTTATGTGACGTCATGTGTATTTTGGTAATTCCCCTGGAAGGTCGATATTTTTGGGAAGTTGCCCACAGTGCTTTCTTCATACGCTTTAAAAAAAAAAAAACTAAAATATAGGCATGTTTTTTTATGGAATTTAAAATGTTCAATTCTCTACAGTCTCGCCGGCGAATCGATAGGTAAATTGTTTTTTTTTTCTTACATAATATACAATTTGCTTTTTAATTTCCAAAATTGTTAAAAAAAAAGTGTTTGGCAGTGTTTTGTTTTTGACTTGGCAGTTTAGCATTTTTATTTTTTTATATTATATCAAAATTTGTCAACGTCATGTAGCAATATTAAGCGATCAAGAATATTGAATATTGAAATGCAAAAAAGCATGTTTTTTTTTTGGCTAAATTACTATATAATCTGTTACCGAAGCATGTATACGTTAATTCTTCTTCAATTTTCCATTTATTTCTGTCTATGGCATGGATTTGTATGCATGATGTATCTTGTATTCTAAGTTTCTGACACTTTAGTCATATATCACTTTAAATTCTACACTAAAGTGCAGATTGTCACTTTATATATAAAATAACTTGCAAAAAAAAGTTATATTGTTATTTGTTATTTATTTTAACTTGGTGTTGGGTTCATGCATTTGTATTAGTGAAAATTGTTATTATTGAGAGTAAATTCACTTTTCTACTGGTGATGGTTATTTTCATTGTGACTAATATTAAGCACACACATATAAAATTAAATTTAAACACAGTTATAAGATATGTTTTTTTTTAATGTCTTAATAATAGCACAAGAATACTTTTTAATACTACAAATAAATATCAGAAAAAGTATAGATTTTCATACAAATATACAAAAAAACTAAATCCAGAACTAAAACTAACAAACAAAAAGCTTCTCTAACACGCAGTTCTTAATAAGACCCCAAAAAAAAAAATAACTTATAACTTGTCACGACTCTGAACCCACTGTCATCAATTCAAAAAACTTCGTCCAATTCTTGATCGCTTATCTCTTGCTATGTGGCAGGACGGTCGCATCGCACTGATATACCTGATGGAGCGGATTCAGAGGCCCCATTGCCTTCCCATGAAGATATAAAGGGCTCCGAGAACCCATCACACGACCATGGCGAATATATCAGCAACGGTGACACAAAACACCCTGAGAAAAAACCCGATACTGCTGTCTAAATTGTAAGTTCCAGCTGTCACTCATATCAAGGAAAAAAAGCTCTGTCATAATTGTTTCAAAATATTACATATATAGTTAAAAAAAAAAACAAAGAGCTGACTCGAAAATTTGTAAATTTTAATTTATTCTACGGGTGAATTATTAATATGCCCAAATACAAATATTAAATAAATTTAACCAATTTGAATTCTTGAATAAATCTTATTATATTTAGCTAGATTTTTTTTACTATTATCAAAATGAGTGACAGCGCTAATATTTAAAAAAAAAAAAAATTCATCTTCGTTTTGTGCCAGAAGGTTTATATGACAAGTTGAATCAACGAAGAAAAACGGGAATTTATTCAATTTTACATTAACATAGATTTTTTTATGAAGCCTATATAAATTAGATTATCCATAATATCTTATTGAATTGTTACCTTGTACTCGACGGTCGTGGGTTCAATCCCCACACGCAGTGATGCTTATATTCTAATATATTTTCCATTTTCCCGCTCTGGTAGACAAGACTCTATATTCCGCTATTCAATGTAATGACTCGAAAATTGGATGGAAAGCGGGATGCAGAGTGTCTTAACACTGTGTTCCCTCTGTCTATCCCGCTTTACGGGATACAGCGTGAAGCGTAAACCCAATGCTTTCATATAAAATACTGTATAATACCAAAAATGTTGGTAAAAAACAAAATGCTTATAGCAATCTAAGCTAACTTGGTCTCATATACATTCTTTCACACTATATATATTGTATACTAAATATAGGTCGTTTGTTCAATTTATGTAGAAATTATACACAAACATATAAACAATGTATAAATAAAATTTCTAGATATTGTTAGACAAGTTTTTAAATTAAAAAAAAATTCTCGATTGACATTTTTAGGATAAAAAAATTTAATATTCGTAGTTAGTAAGAATCTCGTGATTTTTTTTTTCAATATGATCCCATCGTAATGTGTAGGCTATATTTCAATTTATATTGCAATAGATGTAACTAGGGGCGGATTTACTAACAGGATGAGTAGGGCCTAGGGCGGGTGTTTAGGGCGGCGAATTTGCACGAGGACTTTTTTGCTGAATAAAAAAATATGATATTATCATTATTGGCCTAGAAATAGAATTGTTTTAGAAGCAAAGACGTCAAAAATCGTCTGTATGTATGTATGTATGTATGTAAGTAAATCCGCTGCTAGAATATATATTTATTAGCTGTTGTAAAGTAAATTTCATTGAAAAAATATGTTTTTTGCTTATATATTAGTATAAAATTAAGGCACATATTATATACAATTAGAGCTTTTCGGACTATAAATTTACAGGATTTTGTAAATTTTTCTATATATTTAAAAAACTGGTCATATTGTGTTGATTTTTGTTCCAGTGTAATTAATTTTAAGTTTTTTTTTCTTAATGTGTTCCAACCAACCACCATTTATGTTATTATTGTATATAATAGCGTTATTACTTAAAGTAGTGTTTAAGTTTAGATATTTACTACAATGTGACACGATTTTTTACTTTTAATTACTGAAATGCAGATTAAAAATGACTTTTGGTGAAACTTTCTAGAAAACCGTTTTGGAAATTAAAAATACAAAGAAGATCGTGAACTCTCTACTCTTTAAATGTAAAAAAAAAACTATGAAATGACATTTAATTTAAGTTTTGTGATTTTCTTCTAATTTTAAATGATTAAATACGCAAATTTTCTATTATAAGTTTTTATTTTTGTACCGATATATTTTTAATAATATATTTTGTATCTGTGTCAATTGAAACACTGCCATTTTGCACAAGAATTGAATTTATGAAAAAAACTAATGTCATTTTTTGCAATTTTACCGCCATTTTATGTAATTTTTTCTAAAGTATCTCGATGTTATTTAGACATAGTGAAAAAACCGGGAAAGAAAATGGATACCACGAATTATGAATATAAAGTATTTATTAATAAGACATTTAGTTGTTTTATTTTATACGTTATTTATGACCCCATAATAATAAATACACATGATGATATTACTAATATACAGGAGCCCATGACGGTTGAAAACGTGGGCCTATTTAGGACACAAAATAGAGGACCAAAAAAATTTTTTTTTAAATAGTTCAATATTATATATTATTATTAATATAATTTTTAAAATGGCGGTTTATATAACAATATAGGCTTCTGTATATTACAGTTATTAATAAAAAATATTACATTAGAATTAAATACAAATTAGATCATAGAATTTTAACAATTTTTTTTTAACCAAACTCTTATATTACAATTGTCTATAATATATATTATATATATGCCTATATTTTAGAATTTTATACTGAATTTTCTGAAGACCTTGTTGACATATATTAATGAAAGCCGCACTAAAATCCTATGCATAATTTGTCGGATTACAGTACTGACTGAATGACTGACTGACAACATACAGCTAAGGTTACTCAGCCTATAAATCTGACACTTGACATGTCCCTGTAGAGTATAGGGGAGACTCCCTGTAGACTAAGAGGAAAGTCCAAAATTCCAACAGCTATACATATATATATATATATATATATATATATATATATATATATATATATTATATATATATATATATATATATATATATTTGGTTATTACATATACTATTCCAGGTGGAAGAAGTCGAGACCACACCAAAAGTTCTGGAGAATCGTAAGTATTTTAAAAAAAAAAATTGTATTAATAATCTTCTCTTGTAAATATTTATACGAAAGCTATAATAAAAATATGGTATATTAATATAATAATTATTATATATGTGGTATGATTAAAATCATTATGATTATGATTTATGTATATATATTTATATATATATATATATATATATATATATATATATATATATATATATATATATATATATATATATATATATATATATATATAATATTGCATGTAAGTTGTATATAACATGGGCCTAATGGGTTATTTTAGTGAAAGCTATATTTTTGTGAACCTGTTCTTATATATTTCTTAAATTAGTGGTGATTTAAAATACTTATATGTATATAGAAATATTAAAGAAACCTGGATTTGAACTTCCACTTTTTGGACAAAATAGCTTCACGCTGTATCCCACAACCAGCAGGGTGGCCAGAGAGAGCCTAAGGTTAAGACACTCCGTTCCCCGTTTTCCGCCTTTTGTTATTGGAGCGAGGAATTGAAATAATTCATTCTCCCCTCATAGGAATCGAACCCTCAACCGTCGCGCTAACAGAAGCCTTAATAAAGTATAAGATAAAGCTTACGTAACAAATTGCGTTTCGCACAGTTTTGATCAGAAACTACGGGTACGAATTGAAGGAAATCGCTTTGAGTTGAGTCTATTAATAACGGAAGGCTATAGGCTATAGGCTATAGGCTACATCACGATAGTCGTGTCTATATAGCCCACTGTACCTGCTGAATTTAATTTTAAACTGAATAACACTAATTTTAAATATAAGCTTAATTTATTTTACAATATAGACAGAGAGCTTTGTAAATTTTGCATTTAATTATTTATTATTCAAAGGACACCGGCGGGAAGCGTGCTTTTAGAGGGAGGGCTCGTTTCTTCTAGAATGTATGTTTCAATATAACAATTTGCATAGCTTTGCCTAACAATTAACATAATAAGCTTGTTTTTTTTTAAATATATATATATATATATATATATATATATATATATATATATATATATATATATATATATATATATATATATATATATATATATATATATATATATATATATATATATATGCTAAATAACATATATTTATATTTATAAGTATTTTGTATTTTCTCCGCTCTGGTAGGAGAGACGTGGCGTTGAGTCGCGTCACTCACGTAAGCCAGGGCATAATACACAATCTCGCTCCCTAATATATAAATAATTCCTTTTATGAAATTCTAGAACAAAATGATATACTACTACATCACTATCGCTCTCCTCCATGAACTCCTCAAAACCTCCTCCTTTCTTAAAACCGTTTAAACACCCAAGAGACCACAAACTCCCACGTAATCTATTATAGAATATTACCCATCGATTCTCTCTCCCTAACCTCTATATATGTGTTAGTAGCGACACAGAGAGTGCGGCTGGACAGCGCTCTCGTCTCAGTCAGCTGAGTGCCCGCGTGAGGGCGGTGCTGCCTCGAGGCCGGGACAGAGTGCAGGCGACTGAGGCACAGGAGGTTGAGGATAAGGTAAATAACGTAGCCGAGGATAGACAAGTCATTTAGGTATAGCAAATAACTTAATAGTAGTGATGGAAAATGTATTTTATTTTTTGGTTGGTTTGTGCCCACCCCAGAAGCGCCTAGACTGTTTAGTAACAGAAACTTAAGCGACCGAAATGAATTTAAAAACCTACAGAGATCATATTATAATGATTTTTAAAGTGTTAATCCATACTAAGTATAGAAAAAAAAATATTTAAAGTGTATATGTTTTA